>PVKH010044628.1:0-10588 GCA_004027955.1 Chaetophractus vellerosus | reverse complement strand
GTGATTAATAATTCACTCCATGACCCTGGCCCGTGAGCCTTTGAACAATTATGTATGACTCTTATGTATGTTCAGGTGGACTTCCTCCCATGCACCCCCAACCTTGACACCCCCCCTCCAATGCTTCTCTCCCATCCACATTGTGACCCTCCTGTGATCCATAACCTCTTCAGCTGTGAATCCATCACAGTATCCAATTCTTACATTACTACTTAGCACTATTTATGTTTCTTTAGTATGGCCCATAATATGATCTATATTTGTCAATGTACAAGTATACTTGAAAATAATTTATTGTTGGTTTAAATATTCTATTGTGTTTTTCAGGTAAAGGTGATTTCTAATCTTATTCAGGTTTTTTTATACTACTGCTAATTTTCTTTCCGTTAGTTCTATAAATTACTGAGTTAAGAGGGTTGAATCTCCAACTAAATTTAGATCTATTTTTCCTTTCATTTCCATTAGCTATGCTTCAAATTTAGATGCTCTTTGCTGAATGCATACATATTTAGGATTTTGTGTTCTTTTGGAGAATTGACTCCTTCATCATTATATAATATCGCTCTCATTCCTTGTTCTGAAGTATAATTAGCATGATATTAATATAGCTACTCTAGGGAGATCCAAGATGGCAGAGTAGGGACTGACAGGCTGCTTCCTGCTCTAGAAGTTGCAATCAGGCAGGCAGCCTTCCAGGCATAGGGGGCGGGACACAAGGGTGATCAGAGATGACAGCAAGTACAGCTAAAGAGGCGGGGTCCAACCAGGCAACAAGGTGGGGGGGGGCGTGGCAGCGGGTTGCTGGGTTATCAGGCTGGTGAAGGGAGAGCTCAACCAGAAACCAGAGGAGTAGGGTGCCACAGAGTGATCTGCCTGGCGGGCGGCAGGCTGCAGGGAAATCAGGGTAGTGAGGGAGTGGCCAGACAGACACCCCATGAGGGACAGGCTGCAGCATGATCTGGCAGTGTGCGGGGACCTAGCTAAAGGCCGTTGGCTTGAGAGGGAGGCCTGTTTTTATTGTTTCCTCCCATTCCTCTAAGGAGGAGACTAGCTGGTCTCCTCTTCCTTTTCATCTTTCTTTCTTTTACTCTTTCTATTCATTTTTATCTCCTATGTTTTTGTATCTTTTATTTTTTCCCTTTTTATTTTGTCTTTTTATCTTTATTTTTTATTTATGTTTTTCTTTTGACTGTTTTTTTTCTATTTTTTAGTTCTTTTATTTTTTGTAATTCTAAATATTTAGAATAAGTGGAACCAAGTATCAAAAAGACACTTAACACAAAACTAAACAAAAATAAAACCCAAGGAAGAAGAGAGAAACTGACCAAAAGAATAAACTTATCAAGATAAACAGATACCTAGACATCAGCAAAAAATTAAAAGCCATGCTGAGAAACAGGAAGATATGGACTTGTCAAATGAATAAACTAAAAATAAGAGGAGACAGAGCATGTGGAACTAAAAAAGGTGTCCAATCAAATCTCCTAAGTCAATTCAGTCAGATAAGGGAAGAGATAAAGGATATCAAGTAGACATTGGATGAACATACAGAAGAAATTGTAAACATACATACAAAATTACAGATCTTATGGTAATGAAAGGCACAATGGAAGAAATTAAAAGTACACTAGAATCACACAACAGCAGATATGAACAGGCAGATGTAATAATTAGTGAAATGGAGGATAGGACATCCAAAGTCACAAAGATAGTAAAACAGATAGACAGAAAAATGGAAAAAAATTCTGCAGAGACTCAGAGAATTGAATGAAAGCACAAAACATGCAAACATATGGATTATGGGTGTCTCAGAAGGAGAAGAGAAAGGTAAAGGGGCAGAAAGAGTATTTGAGCAAAAAATGGCCATATATTTACTAACTCTCATGAAGGACAAGATGTTCTTGTCCAGAAAGTGCATTATACTCCAAACAGAATAAATCCTAGCAGACCTACTTTGAGACACATACTAATCAGATTGTCAAATGCCAAAGATAGAGAAAGAATGCTGAAAGCAGCAAGAGAAAATAGATACATCACATATAAGGGATGCTTAATAAGATTAAGTGCTGATTTCTCATCTGACACCATGGAGGAAAGAAGTCAGTGGTATGACATATTTAAGATGCTGAAAGAAGGAAAAAAATAAAACTTCCAGCTAAGAATTTTGTATTTAGCAAAATTGTCCTTCAAAAGTGAGGGAGAGATAAAAATATTCACAGATAAACAGAACTAGAGATAGAGGTTTGGAAGAGAGTGTAGAAAGGAAGAATTTTAATAAGGGTAACTAAAAGGGCAAAAAGAAAAACAAAAATAAAATATGACATATATAAGCCTAAAGAAAAAAATGAATGAAGTAAGTACTGCCTTTACAGTAGTAACATTGAACATTAATGGATTAAACTCCCCATTCAAGAGACATAGATTGGCAGAATGGATGAAAAACATGACCCATCTATATACGATCTACAAGAGACTAACCTTACACCTAAGAACACAAATAGGTTGCACAGGAAAGGTTGGGAAATGATTTTCCACACAAACTGTATCCAAAAGGGGCTGGGATAGATATAATAATATTGGACAAAATAGAATTAAATACAAAACTGTTGAAGGGACAAAGAAGGACACTACATATTAATAAAAGGGCAATTTACCATGAATAAAGAGCCATAATAAATATTTACGCACCTAATCAAGGTGCCCCAAAATATATGAGGCAAACAATGGACAAAAAAAAGGGGAGAAAGACTCCTCTACAATCATAGTAGAGTACTTCAATAAACCACTCTCAGCAATAGACAGAACATCTCAACAGAGAATCAATAAAGAAACAGAGATCTTGACAATACATTAAAGGAAATAGATCTAACAGAAATGTACAGAACATTGTACCCAAAAACAGCAGGATATACATTCTTCTTGAGTGCTCATGGATCATTCTCCAGGATAGACCATGTGTTAGGTAACAGAATAAGTCTCAGTGAATTTAGAAAGACTGATGTTATATGAAGCAATTTCCTTGACCACAACAGAATGAAGCTGGAAATCAATAATGGGAAGAGAACTGGAAAATTCACAAATTTATAGAAGTTAAACAAAACCCTCTTAAACAATCAGTAGGTGAAGGAGGAAATTGCAAGAGAAATCAATGAATATCTCTAGGTGAATGAAAATAAGAACACAACATTTCAAAACATATGGGAAGCAATGAAGGCTATACTGAAAGGAAAATGTAAAATCCTAAATGTCTACATTAAAAAAAGAAGAAAAAGCTAAAATCAAAGACTTAACTTCATATCTGGAGGAACTAGAAAAAGAACAAAAAACTAATCCCAAAGCAAGAAGAAGGAAATAAATAAAAATTAGAAAAGAATGAAATGAAATTGAGAATAAAAAACAAAAGACAGGGGCTGGCTCGATAGCCCAGTGGATAGGGCACCGGCATACCACATGGGAGGCCCTGGGTTTGGTTCCCAGGGACCTCTCCTAGCGGGCAGACCACCTTGAGAATGGCAAGCCACCATGGGCAGGCCAGAGCCGCCATGGGCAGGGCAAAAAGCTGCCACGGACAGGCAAAAGCCGCCACGGGCAGGGCAGGTCGCCCGCGAATGGAGCGCAGCCAGCCACCCGCGAACTGAAAGCCGGCCGTGAATAGAAGCAGAGGCCGCCCACAAGCGGGGAAAGCCACGCCTGCGCAGTGACCAGTCTCGGCGCGTCGCCGCAGCGGGGCAGGGGGAAGGGGAGATATGTAATAAAATAAATAAATCTTAAAAACAAAACAAAACAAAACAAAACAACAAAAAAACAAAAGACAGAATCAACAAATCCAAAAGCTTTTTTTCTTGAGACGATTAATAAAATTGACAAACCTTAGCTAGACTAACAAAGAAAACAAGAGAGAAGATGCAAATAAATAAAACCAGAAATGAAAGATAGGAGATAACCACTGACCCCACAGGAAAAAAAAAGATTATCATAAGAGGATAGTATGAAAAATTGTATGCAAACAAGTTGGACAGTTTAGGTGAAATGGATGAAATTCTAGAAACACATGCACTCCCTACACTGATGAAAGAAGAAATAGAAGATCACAACATACCAATCACAAGTAATGGGATTTAATCAGTCATTAAAAACCTCCCAACCAAGAAAAGGCCAGGACAAGGTGGCTTCACAAGAAAATTCTACCAATCATTCCAAAAGAACTAATACCAATCCTGTTCAAACTCTTCAAAATATTGAAGAGTAGGGAATATTACCTAATTAATTCTATGATGTCAACATCACCTTACTACCAAAGCCACCTAAAGACAATACAAGAGAAGAAAATTACAGAGATCTCTCTAATGAACGTAGGTGTAAAAATTTTCAACAAAGGAATTGCAAATCAAATGCAAAAATGCATCAAATGAATTATAAAATGTGATCAAGTGGGTTTTATCCCAGGTATGCAAAGATGGTTCAACATAAGAACATCAATTAAAGTGATACACTTCATTAACAGATCAAAGGAGACAATTTATATGACCCTTTCTATCAACAAAGAAAAGGCATTTGACAAAAATCAGCATCCTTTCTTGATAAAGAATTTGAAAGATAAGAATAGAAGGAAACTTCCTTAACATGATTAAGGGCATATATGAAAAAATGACAGCTAACATTTTATGTAATTGTGAAAGGCTAAAGTCTTTCCTTCTAAGATACAGAAAAAGACATGGGTGCCCACTGTAGCCTTTCTTATTCAACATTGTGTTAGAAGTTCTTGCTAGCACAGTTAAGCAAGAAAAGGAAATAAAAGGCATCCATATTGGAAAAGAAGAAATAAAACTTTCACTATTTCCAAATCACATGATATATAGAAGTCCCGAAAGATCTACAACAAAGCTACTTGAGGTGATAAACAAGTACAGTAAATTGCTGGGATATAAGATCAAGATGCAAAAATCAGTAGTGTTCCTTTACACTAGTAATAAGAAATCTGAAATAAGAAACCAAGAAAAAATACATTTAAAATGGTAATTAAAAGAATCTAATATCTAGGGAAAAGCTTAACTAAAGATGTAAAGGATGTGTACACAGAAAAGTACACAACATTGCTAAAAGAAATCAAAGAAGATCTAAATAAATAGAAGGACAGTCCATGTTCATGACTTAGAAGACTAAATATCACTCACATCTCAATTCTAATCAAATTAATTTACATATTCTGTGCAATCCCAATAAAAATTCCAACAGCATTTTTTACAGACATAGAAAAGCCAAATATCAATTTTATTTGGAAGGGTAAGTGGCCCTGAATAGTTAAATCATCTTGAAAAAGAAAAGTGAAGTTGAAGGACTCATGCTACCCAGCTTTAAAAAACACTATAACACTTCAGTGGTCAAAACAGTATGGTGTCGGCACAAGGATAGACATATTGTCAAATGGAACCTAATTGAGAGTTCAGAAATAGACACACATCTATGGCCAACTATTTGACAAGATTGCTACTCCACTCAACTGGGAGAGAACAGTCTCTTCAAGAAATGGTTCTGTGAGAACTGGATATCTATATCCAAAAGAATCAAAGAGAGTCCCCATCACAGGCTGTATAAAAAAAAAATTAACTCAGGTTGGCTCAAAGACAAAAATGTAAGAGCCAGGACCATAAAGTTCCTAGGAAATAATATAGAGAAGCATCTATGAGATCTTGTGGCAAGCAATGATTTCATAAACTCTATACCCAAAGCACAAGCAATGAAAGAAAAAACAGATAAATGGGACCTAATCAAAATTTAAAACCTTTATTCTCAAATGAGTTTGTCAAGAAAGTGAAAATGTTGCCTACACTGTAGAAGAAAATATTTGGAAACCACATATTGATAAGAGTCTAATATCCAGGATCTATAAAGATATCCTTCAACACAATAATAGAAAGACAAACAACACTTTTTAAAAATGTGGGGAAGAGATTTGAAAAGAGGAAATATGAATGACTAAAAGGGATATGAAAGATATTCAACATTACTAGCTATTAGGGAAATGCAAATCAAAACTACAATGCGATATCATTTCACACCTAATGGACTGGCTGCTATTATAAAAAACACAGAAAACTACAAGTGTTGGAGAGAATGTGGAACTCTCATTTACTGCTGGTGGGAGTGTACAAGGGTGCAGTCACTTTGTAGGACAGTTTAGCCATGGTTCCATAGAAAGCTAACTATAGAATTGCCATATGATCCAGCAGTCCCACTACTATGTATTCTTAGAAGAATTGAAATCAGGGACACGAACAGATATAGGCACATCAATCTTCATAGCACCATTATTCACAATTGCACAAAGATGGAAGCAACCCAGGAATCCATCAACAGATGAATAGATTAACAAAATGTAATATTAATCAGCTGTAAGAAGAATTGAAGTATTGACACATGTAACAACTTGAATGAAACTTGAGGACCTTTTGTTGAGTGAACTAAACCACAAAGGGACAGGTATAGCATCTTCTCACTGATATGAACTAAGGATAGTGAGTAGAATCATGGTGGTAGAGTCTGGAAGATGGTTAACAGGAAATAGAAGGAGAGTAAGAGATTGGTTAGTCAGTGCTTATTCAGTACAGAATTTATAATTAGCTTAATTGTAATGTTTTGGAAGTGGATATAGGTGATGGTGGCACATAAATATGAGTGTAATTAACAGTGCTGAAATATAAGTGGGAACATAATTGAAAGGATATTTTTGGATGTCTGTGGTGCTAGATGGAAAGCTATAGGGTAAAACACATGACTGTATAATCAGTCTACTTTGTATGGCCAAGGATTGTGGTTAAGAATACAAATATATGAATGTTCTTTCATGATATTAAAAAAAACAAAACTCTGTCACTAGAACAGGGTGCTGATAGTGGGGTGATAAATGGGAAAATTTCAACTAAAGCAAACTTCTATGGTACATGAATATATTTGTGTTGACATGAATATGTTTTCTTGGTAGATTGATGCCTACACAGTAGCAAACAAAATATTAAACTTTCATCCTGGGAAGGTTCTGTTACTTTTTAAAATAAAATGACAAAAATCTCTGGAAGATTTAAGCCATGCCTAACAAAAGAAATAGGCCAATACGCCACACCCTCAATCTTAATGCTTGTACTTATGAAACTTATTCCTGTAAAAATAAAACAGCATATTTATAATTAATGCCTAATAGTTGCCCCCTGAAAACTTCCTTGTTACTTAAATGTAGTCTCTCTCTAAGTGAAACTCCTCAAATGAATTCACTACCTACTCCCCAATCTGGGACAGGACTCCTGGGAATGAACCTCCCTGGCTTCAAGGGATTATTACTGTAGCAGTTTGATATGGTTTATGAATTCCAAAAATAGATATTGGATTTTGTTTGTAAACTGGTCTGTACATGGGTGTGATTAAATTATGATTAAGGCTTTGATTGGGCCACTTCAGTAGGACATTGGGTCCCTGCCCCTTTGGTGGGTGGGGACTCTCAGATAAAACTACACAGCAAAACAAAGGAGCTTGTTGGAGTTTTGATGTTGGAGATTTTGAGGTGAAGCCCAGGAAGTGAACACACAGGAGAAGACCACAGAGGAATAGAGATGGTCTCTTAGATACAGCAGAAGCCCCCAGGAGAGAGACAGAGCCATTCACCTGATAGTCTACAGCTGGCTTTGTGGAGAGAATACAGCAGCTGAGCCTGGAGAGAAACAGAGCCCCCAGGGGAGAGAGGAACCCAAGAAGCTTGAACTCTTGGCAGATGTTGGCAGCTATCTTGCTCCAACACATGGCAACAGACTTTAGTGAGGGAAGTAACTTATGCTTTATGGCTTCTGCCCCAAATAAATACCCTTTATAAAAGCCAACAGTTTTCTGGTACTTTGCATCAGCCCCACTTTGGCTGACTAATAAAATTACCATGCACTAACAAGCAATGTATTTGGACAATAGCCCTTGATCAAAAGGGGAAAACATTAAATAAAAAAGATTTTTTATGGTTAAGAGATTTCAAAGAGTGTCTTGAGGTCATTCTGGAGGTTACATTTATGCAGGTCTCAGACAGATTTCACTAAGTGCCACAGTAAACAAAGTCTCAAACAAAAGTGTGCCCAGAGGCTCTAGGACATCTGGACACCAGAAGCAAGTCACATAGTCTCATTAAGCCAACATCCCCTCAGTGGGTCCTATCTGGGAATATATGATACTCTATTTCCCCAATATAACATAGTTATACTCATTTATAATCCCTTACTCATGATTCTTGTACTCCTTTTATTTAAACCTATAATTCTCAATATATCCATTAAATATATCTCTCAGAGACTTAACTCTTTGGAATGCTCATCTGCTTGTTAAGCCCTGAAGCCAAGCAAAGTTGAAGCCACCTCCTACTCTCCAGTTTTTGGGGGCTTGTCCTAGACAACTGACAATGACAGACAAGTCCCACCCCAAAAAACAATGAGTGTCAACACCTGCAAGCAAAACAATTCCTTCTATCTGCCCCATAATATCTATGTCCCCTCTCAGCCTGAAGCAGTCAGAGTGGACATCATTCCAAATCCCTCATGATTGAGGAATGAACAAACATAAATGGACAGTATAACCACATACCCAAGTATATCTATTGTTATTTTACTTATCATCTTTTGTTAATAGAAGAACTTGTAGCATTGATATAAAGATAATGGTTACCAAGGGTTCAGAAGGGTAGGGGAGGGTTGAATAGGTAAAACACAGCATATTTTTAAGACAGTGAAATTTGTTCTGTATGAAACTGTAATGAAAGACACATTACATTATAAAGTTGTAAAAACATTCTATAAAACTGTTCATCACAAAATGTAAACCTTTATATAAATTATTGACTTTGTTTAGTAGGAATGCTTCAGCACTGGTTCATCAATTGTAATAAATGCACCACACTAATGTAAGATCTTAATAATAGGGAAACTATGTGTGTTGGTGTGTGAGGGGAGGTTATATGGGAATTCCTTATACTTTCAGTGTAATTTTTCTGTAAATCTAAAAAGTCTCTAAAATTTAAGTTTATTACAAAAAATATGTAGCTTGTTTTCTTTCGATCAGTGTTAGCAAGATATGTCTTTTACATGCTTTACTTGTACCCTATGTGTGTGTGTGTGTATATATATATATATACACACACAGACATATATACATATTTATTTTAATTAAAATGTTTTCTATGCACAATATATTATTAGGTCTTGCTTTACATTCAGTTAGACAATATCTGCCTTTTAGAAATTTTGGATCATCTCTATTTAATTGATTATTAAAATGTATATACATATTTACTTAGATATAAGTAAGAGTATATTTTACTTTATTCTCTATTTATAAATTTAAGCTTTTTCTATGATTCCATTGACTCCACTTCATTCCTTTATTGACTCAGCATTTTTGCATCCTTTTAATGTTTTGTTACACTAGCATTTTCAACATATTAATTTAACTACTTCAAATAATATCATATTGCTTCTTATATATTATAAAGGCTTTACAACTCTATTTCTATTTTCTTTCTCATTCTTTGTGTTATTATCATACAATTTATGTTTACATATGCTAAAACATGCACAATGTATGTCTATTTTTTTATTCACTTGGTAATTTTTAAAGTAATTCAAAAAATGAGATGATATATTAATCAGGGTTCTCTAGGGAAAAATCTTTAGGAGAACTCTGTAAAGAGTATAAGGTTTTATAAAATTCTCTCACATGACTGTGGGGATGCACAAGTTCAACTTCCTCAGACAAGCTGCAAACCAGGGTCTCTGATGAAGGTCCGTGATGAGTTCCCAGGAGACGTTGGCTGTCCAAAGTCAACCTGGAAAATTCTCCCTGAATGCTTAAATCACTTCGCCTTTTAAGGTATTAAACTGATTGAATAAAACATCACTCTGATGGCAATCTCCTTGGGTGATTGTAGATATAATCAGTCATCTATGCAATCAATTCACTGGTGACTAAAGTCCATAAATGTCCTTGTATTACAAATAGCCCAGTGCTTGCTTAATCAAACAACTGGGCAATTACCTGGCCAAGTTGACACATTAGCTGTGTGGAAAGCAATGGTAGTGGATAAAACATTTGGTAAGTCCATGGGGTAATCTTGGAAGAAGCATTGTATTCAGGGAATGCAAACCCATATCTAGAATATGTGTCTATTCCAGTTAAAACAAATCGCTGCCCCTTCCATGATGGAAGTGGTTCAATGTAATCAACATGCCACCAGGTAGCAGGCTGGTCAACTTGGGGAATGGTGCCATATCGGGGGTTGAGTGTGGGTCTTTGCTGCTGGCAGATTGGGCACTCAACAGTGGCAGTAGCCAAGTCAGCCTTAGTGAGAAGAAGTCCACTGTCCCACATGGATGTCCCAGAAAGGGGCTGCAGTGCCACAGCTGTTCACTTTTAGGTGGTACCTGAATATCATGCATATGTGTAAACCAGGCCGAAAGTTTATCTTCCTCAGTCAACCAATTGTAAAGGACTCTCAGGAGGCCAAAGCAGTGACCTGGGAAAGAGAAAGTAACATGGCAGGGGTGGTGACCATGGTCATTTGGAT
>PVKH010044627.1:0-10585 GCA_004027955.1 Chaetophractus vellerosus | reverse complement strand
TGTTTGTAAACTAATCTATTCTTCTGGCTTTGGTAACCTTTGAATGTATTAGATTCAGCTGACATAGCTTCATTAAATTACCTGTTAAGAGTAAAGATTTGATTAGAGCACTTCAGAAGGACATGACTCAGATTGAGTCCCCACTCACTTGATGGGCTGATATAAACTGACACTCAAGAAGACACACGTGAAGAGAGGGAGTTCTGTCATATTTTATCCTGAGGTGCCAAAGGAGAGATGACCTATTCCCCTGATAGTTTGCAGCTGAAGAGAACAGAGAAGCTGAGCAGCTGAGAAGGTCCAAAAAGAAATGAGCTGTATGCCAGAAACTGATTTAGGAAGCCCTGAGAGACCAAGCAGAGATCACCACCATCTTGTCTCAACATGTAACAAATGACTTTGGTGAGAAAGCAGTCTTGAGTTGGGCTCCATCAGGCCTTGTAACTGTAAGCTGTTACCCTAAATAAAAACCCTTCATAATAGCCAACAGATTTCTGGTACTTTACATCAGCACCCGTTTGACAGGCTAATAAGGAATTTGCTACTGGTAGTGGGGTACAGTCTAATGCAATTACAAAAAGGACTGGAATGGTTTTAAAAAAAGAAAAGGGATATTTTTTGGAAGAATTGAGAAATGCTTGATAGAAAAAGCCTAGATTGTTTTGAAAAGACTGTTGGTAGGAATATGGATGCTAAAGAGACTTTTGATTAGGTCTTAGAAGTAAATGATGACACTACTATTGGAAAGTGGAGGGAAGGTGATGTGTGTCTTAAGTTTGCAGAGAACTTAGAAAGATTGACTCCTGATGTTATATGGAAGGAAAAATTTGAAAATGATAAGCTTAGACATTAAGCCAAAGAGAGTTCCAAATGAAACATGGAAAATGCAACCTGGCTTCTCTTTGAAGCTTATAGTAAAATGCTAGGTGAAAGAGATAAGCTGAGAATGGAATTGTTGGGTACAAAGAAACAAGAAATTGATTCCAGAAATTCCAAGCCTCTGGAAATCAAGCCCCCAGATTATAGTGCCCCACTTAAGGAATTAATTGAACTTGGAACTTGTAAGTAAGGCCCGAAAATTCAATTGTTCAGGAAAGACTGGTGGAAAGTCTTATTGCCTGAGGGCTGGACCCCTGCTTCCTGCATACAATACTAACAAGATTTTTGCAAAAACTATATAAACAAAACCACTGCCCACCTGGACTAAAAGAGACAGAGAGGGGAGAGATGGAAATGAAAACACCTTTAAGAGGAAAACCATGGAAGCTGAGGTCTGGAATTAAGACATCTCCTTGGGCTGAGAGAAAAAAAACCCTCATATATAGAGAGGGTGAGTTTATCCTAGCATGTGAAGAGGATGTATGTTCCAGCCTACTGTTCAGGGAGCATTTTGCCACTCCAAGCTACAGAGAAGGTAGAGTACATTCCCCACAGGTTAGGAAGAGTGAGGTCACCATCCCAGTGTTCTGAGAATGGTAGGGTTCTTTCCCATGGGTTGGTGAGAGTGAGGTTGACACTCCATTTCACTGAGAGGGATGGGACTTTTCCACATAGATGAGGAAGGACAGGTCACCACTTCACTGTTATGAAAAGATTGGGCCTGTATGCCAGAGATTTGGGAGAGTGTTGCCACCACCTCACTGGACTAAGGGGATTGAAAATACCCCAAAGATTGGGTGAAGTGTGCCTATCACCTTAATGTTCTTACAGGGTGAAATCTGGAACTTGGTCACCATCCACATGCTTGGTGAGGGTGGAACCAAGAAAATGGCCATTGGGCAAGCCTGTGGAAAGGATGGAGCCACATGAGGCCACAAGAAGGAAGAGTAACCATCATCTTAAGAATAACTCTTAGACTTTGAAATCTAATGGAGTATTCCCTGCAGGGTTTTGAACAGTTGGGGACCTGTAATACAAGTTTCCCTCCCAAACACTCCTTGTGGTAATGCCAATGTTTATCCTATGTCTGTCCATCCATATATTGGAAGCAGATAAGTTGTTTTCTAAGTTTCACATATCTACAGCCAGAAGTGATTTTGCCCCAGACAAACTGTATTTAGATAACTATGATGTGATTTTGTACTTAGTATTGCTGATTGAAATGATTTAGTTTTAAAAAATATTTTAGTGTCTTTTGGGGGATTCCTCTGGGTGTGATACCATTTAATGCATTAGATTCAGCTGACATGGCTTGATTTCTTGAATAAATTAATTGTTAAGATGAAGACTTTGATTTGACCACATCAGAAAGGCGTGATTCAGATTGGGTTCCTGCCCCCTTTGTGGGCTGATATATATGGACACTCACTCTAGAACACACATAGTAAGAGAGAGAGATCTATCATGTTTGATCCTGGGTTCCTGGGAAAAAAAGATATTCACCTGAAAGTTTGCATCTGAAGAGACCAGAGCAGCTGAGAGGCCCAGAAAGAAACAAGCCCTTTGCCAGGAACTGATATAGAAGTCCTGGGAGACAAGGCACACATTGCCTGCCAACTTGCTTCAACATATGGCAACTGAATTTTGTGTGAAAACAGTCTTGAATTGGACATTTTGGACCTTGTAACTGTAAGCTCTTACCTCAAATAAAAACACTTTATAAAAGCTGACAGATTTCTGTTGCTTTGCATCAGCACCCCTTTGACAGATGAATACATAGGGACATGAACAGGTTTATGCAAACCAACATTCATAGCAATATTATTTTTGCCAAAAGTTGGAAACAATACAAGTATCCATCAATATATGAATAGGTAAGCAAATTGTGGTATATACATATAATGGAATATTACTTAGCTGTAAGAAGGAATGTCCTATTCTTTTTTATTATTTTTTAGGAATGCAGTATTAACACATGGGACAATATGGGTGAATCTTGAAGACCTTATGTTGAGACAAGTAAACCAGTCATTGAAGGAAAAATATTACATGACTTCACAGATATGACCTAACCAAACTGAGAAGACTCACAGAGCTAGAATCTGGAAGGTAGGTAATCAGGAGACAGAAAGGGAGTAGAGTGTGGTGAACCAATAGTCAATATGGGCAAAGTTTGATAAGGTGGAAGGAGGTGGATGGGGTTGATAGTGGTGCAGTGATGTGATTGGGGTCAATGGTGCTGGTTTGTGAGGGGCAATGAAATGGGGGAGTGGATTGGATTATGCATGGTACATATGGTAGGGGAGGGTTACTGGTGCAGGGTGTCAGAGGAGAGGGAATATGTGGGATAGGGTGTATCTGGGGCATGCTTCTATGGAATATGAAAGTGTTCATCTTGTCATAGTGTGTTATCTCAACAAAATAAACCAAATATTAAAGTCCCATTCTGGGGAGTCCTCAATTAGAGAGGCAAGAATTCCTCAACAACATAGGCAATACCTCATGAAAGAAAACAGATCAATATGCTACATCCTCAATATTATTGCATGTAACTATAAACCTATTTCTTTAAAACTTGAAACTTACTGGTTACCATAGTTTCTGAGAGGAGAGGCAAGGAAGAATAGAATAGATGAAACATAGGGCATTCTTAGGGCATTTGAAATGTTCTGCAAGATCTTGCAATGATGGATGCAGACCACTACACATTGTGTCAAAACTTATAAAAGTGTATGGTGCCAAATGTAAACCATAATATAAGCCATCAATATTTGTTCATCATTTGTAACAAATGTAGCATTCTCATGTCAGACATTATTAATAGAGGTGGAGGGAGTTAGGTGTATGGAACTCCCCTATATTTTCTACTTGACTTTTCTGTAAACTAAAGCTTCCTTGTAAATAAAATGAAAAATATAAGACATTGGGGGAACATATGGAAAAAATTGTCACTATTCATAAATGATAACAGATCTTACAGTGATGAAATTTTGCATTTTATTTTTATTTCATTTTATTTTTATAGATTTTTTTGCTTTGATTTTTGGGGAAGTTTTGGATTGCAGAAGGGTCACAAATGTGGCAGAGGAGGATCACTGGTGCAGGGTGTCAGTGATGGTGGGATATGTGGAGGGTGCACCTGAGCATGACTATATGGAGGGTGAATATGTTCAAGTGATCATGGGGTGTTGTCTTGGTGGTTGAAGACCTACACAATAACCAAAAGAATATTGTATTGCCATTCTGGGAAGTCCTGCCACATCCTCTAATAGAGTGGCAACTATCTCCTCAGTACATGGGCAGTGCCTAGTGAAAGAGAACAGACCAGAATGCCAGGTCCTGGATATTGGTGGTAGTACCGATGAACCTTGTTCTTGGGAAATTGAAACTTAGCTTATTATTATATATTGCCTAAGAGTTACCTCCTGAAAGCCTCCTTGTTGCTCAAATGTGGCTCTCTCTCAGCCAAATTCAGCATAAAAACATACTACCTTCCTCTCTGTGTGGGACACGACTCCTAGGGATGAGCCTTACTGACACCAAGGGATTTTTTCCAAGCACCAACTAGTGAAGCATTTGGAGAAATACTTAGACCAAAAAAGGGAAATATTAAATATAAATGAGTTTTTATGGCTAAAAAAAAGTTAAAATATTTGCATCACAAAGGACTTTATGAAGAATGGACAAATATAAAAGGGTAAGGCAGCTGTGTACTAAAGTTTGTTATTATTTATTATTATTATTCTTGCAATTGGAGAACTTGTAACATTATTATTCTTGCAATTGGAGAACTTGTAACATTGATATAAAGTCAGTGACCACTAGAGGTTCTGAGGGGAGTGAGAGGGAAGAATTGGAAAATATGGGGCAATTTGGGTATATTGGAATTGCTTTGCATGATTGATACAGGCCATTATACCTTCTGTCGAAACCTAAAAAATTTTGCAATGCAAAGTATATAGACCGTGGTTATTAGTAATGTTTCAATATATGTTCATGAATTGTAACAAATGTATCACACTAATGAAAGATGTTTTTAATTGGGGAAAGTGGGGGAAGGAAGGGGTAGGGTATATGGGAATCCCCCTATATTTTTGATGCAACATTTATGTAATCTAAAGCTTCTTTCAAAATAATTTTTTTAAAAAAAGTACTAAAATATATGAAGAAAAACTCAGAGTTAGAGTTAGAATAGTGCTAAAATTGGGGTTGGATTTACATTTGCAGTCAGAGTTGGACTTAGACATAGAGCAAGGTCCCCAATTGGAGCTGGAGCTGGAGAACAATGAGAACATTAGTTAGAGTTAGAGTCAGAATTCCATAGAGTTAGTGTTATTTTATACCTTTGAAAATCATCTAATTTACATGAAAAATAAGGGATCCCAATTACCCAAAGCCATCTTAAAAAGAAGAACGTTGTTGGAGGTCTCACATTTCCAGACCTTAAAACAAAAACAAAGCCATGGTAACCAAATCAGCATGGTACTGGCATAGGGACAGACTTATTAACCAATGGAATTTTATTGAGAGCTCAGAAATCACCCCTCACATTTATGACTAACTGATTTTTGACAAGGGTACTAATTGCTCTCAGTGGGGGAAGAAAGCATCTCAAACAAGTGGTGCTCAGAAAACTGGGTGTCCATTTGCAAAATTATAAAGGTCGACCCTTATTGCACATTATATAAAAAATCAAAACAAAAATGGACCAGAGACCTAAATAAAAGAATCAGAAATAAAATCCTATTAGAAAAATTTAGGGAAACATCTTCAGAAACTGTTAGTCAATGGTTTCTTATACTTTGCACCTGAAGCACATGCAATGGAAGGAACAATAAATAAATGAGATCTCATCAAAAGTTAAAATGTTTGTGTTACAAAGGACTTTATGATGAAAGTTTAAAGACAACCTACTGAATGAGAAAAAGTAGTTGGAAACCTCATGTCTGTTAAGGGTTTAATATCAGTAATATATAATGAAATCCTACAATTAACAATAAAATACAAACAATTCAAGTAAAAAGTGAGAAAAATACTTGAATAGCTATCTATTCAAAAAGCATATACAAATGCCTAAAAGTACATGAAAATATTCTAAACAGCATCAGCTCTTAGGGAAATATAATTAAAACAACAAGAGGTACCATTTCACACCCACTAGTAGGGCTACTATTTAAAAAAAAACAGAAAATTACAAGTGTTGTGAAGTTGCAGAGGAATAGGAGCACTCATTCATTGCTGGTGGTGATATAAAATGGTGCAGTTACTGTGACAGGAAGTTTGGTGGTTTATAAGAAAGTTAAATGTGGAATTACTATATGACTCAGCAATCCCAATTCTATGTGAAAGCAGAGTAGAGCAGATAATGCATAGCAATGTTCATACCAATATTTTCACAATTGCCAAAATGGTGAGCATACCTGTGTCCATCTACAGATGAATTTATAAATAAAATGTGGTATATACATACAATAGAATATTATTCAGCCCGAAAAAGATTGAAATTCTGATGCATATGACCACATGGATGAACATTGCAGATGTCATATTGTGTGAAATAAACCAGACACAAAAGAACAAACATTGTATGACTTCACTCATATAAAATAATTAGAATAAGAAAACCTATATACTTAGAATCTAGAATACAGGTTACCAGGGTACAGAATAGGAATGAAAAGTTAATGCTTAAATTGTGCAGAGTTTCTATTTGGGTTCATCATAATGTTTTGGTAATGAATGATGGTGATGGCAGCACAACTCTGAGAATGTAATAAACAATACTGGATTATATATGTGAATGTGATTAAAAGGGAAAGTTTTAGTTATGTGTGTGTTTAGAATAAAATGTAAAAAACAGTGGACTATACAACACATTGAACTTCATTGTAAATTATGGAATATAATTAATAGTACAATTATCAAAATGTTCACTCATGAATTGTAACAAATTTACCACACAAGGCAAAGAATGAAGATAACCATAAATATTAAGTAAATAACATTTCCTTTGTAGAGATCCATATATCTGTCTAAAATCACTTTCCATCTGTCCGATGGACTCCTATTATATCTTGTACTGTGAATCTCCAAATGAAAAACTCTTTTAGGTGTTGTACGTATGAAAGCATCTTTCTTTTGTATTTGATTTTGCAGTTATTCTTGTTGTGTAAATATTATAGCTTTACAAATTTTTCTTTCAGATACTTTTTTTCCATGATACTTTTCTGTCTCCTTGCCTGTAATGAAGAAAGATGTCATTCTTATCTTCTTCCCACATACATCCATATTTTCTTAAACTTCTACTTTGCAGAAATTGAAACTGGGGCACAGAGAAGTTGAAAATTTTTCCCAAGATGGCTATTTAACAGGCCCTGGTAAGATAATTGATATTCATAGAGTCATATGATTAGTAAATGGAAGAATTGGGAATCACATCCTGTTAAAAGTCTTTCAGGTATAATATATCTCAGATACTAGCTTTGTCCATTCATGTAGAGGGCATCCCAGTTCAAAACTCTCATCTTTGCTTAGACTTCCCTTCCACTCTGCAGCCATCAAGAAATTCCAAAATCACAATACTATCTTTCCTTTTCAGCTGCTCCACATAGGATTTATATAAGGAGCAAATCCTGCCTGCACCTTGTGGGAGAACCAAAGATCCTAAACTATGGAGAGCTGGTCTGAGGCAGCTATTCCTCTCCTATTGCATCTAGACACATCACAGCACCAGGATCTGATGAGATAAAATAACACAATATTTAGGGCTTATGATTAGAAATTCCATCACACTGTACTCAAATCTGAGCATTACCAATTATTAGATATTAGATATTGGCAAACTTCTCTTTTATATTAAATGGAAAAACATAATGTCTTCCTAATGTGGATTATAGATGAGATGAGACAGTAGCAAATGGACTGATATATAAAAGTGCTCATTATTTATTATCTCTCATGGAATTCACATTTCTTTTATATCCCACAACCTTTTCTGGGATTTTCAACTTCACTGTGAGATGCTTTAATGGAGAGTTCAAACACTTACAAGAAGATTTCACAATTATAATCACATATGAATCAATATTGAAAACTTGTAAACTTGGTCTCTCCTTACTCCTAATTTATGCATTTTTCAATGTCCTATCATCCACAAGAGAAATGAAGACAAGCTATATATATGCCAAATAAAAGTTTAGCCATTACTTGTGTTTGGTCACATCATTATCTCTCATATCCTATACATAAGATGAAAACAGACAACAAGGAATTTACTCTATGCCAGGTACCATCCTAAGTGTTTGATGCATTATCTCATAAAACTTCACAACAGTCTTATGAGATAAGTCCCTTCTCATCCCCTTGATACAGATGTGGAAAATGATGCATAAGGATGAGTAACTTGCCCAAGTCACACAGTTAATCAGTAGAAGATCCAGTCCTAGAATGTGCAGTTTCTTGAACTCCAAAACTCTTCCTGTTAAACATGGTCAGATTGTTAATATTAGACAGCAGGTTTTCCAGCCTGCATATATCTATCCTCAGGGTATAAAGAGTAGAATATCAGTTCCAAATGACCTAGAGGTTTTATCTTGCTCGATGCTGTCTATAATTTTCTGAGACAGATATTATTAAGATTGTTGTATAGGCTCTGAAAATCTCTTGACCCATTCTCCCATGAGTAGAAAATAATGTGCCCAACATCCCCCATCCTAAGATCACTTCCTAACCACAATCATGGAGGGACATCTAACACATTCCAGGTGACTCTACCACTTCTCCCACCATGTGGTCATAGAAAACACAGCCATGAGTTTGAACAGGATATTTGCATGACATCTTAGCTGAAGTTGCTATTTCTAATCTTCTGGTAACTGAAAGTTCAGAACCTGCCTCCTTTGTCCTTGAGCAATCTACATATAAATATTCACCTGCAATTATACATGAACATTTCAATAAGGGCAGACTCTGGGTATTCCTGAGCCTGGAAAACCACATAAACATAACCAGCAATAGCTAATAGATAATGTTGGTTTCTAAATTAGCAGCCCATATCATTCCAGACACTGAAGGACCAAAGGAGGTATCTCAAGCTGAGTGCAGGCTTTCTGGAAAAAGAAAAAAAGCTATAAAGTCTTTACATCTGGGTTTTGATCCAATGTCACAACAAATTTCATTTGTTACTGAGTTCAAGGTTCTTGCAATCCTTCATTTTTCTGATTTAACATAGTTTGCTCTTTTCAGGTCTTTGAAAAAGATTATAGCAAAAATTAAAAGACTTTTATAATACACTTTGTCTAGTCACTAAGAAAGCAAGCCTGGCAAATATGCAGCATAGGTTTGGGAAGTGAAGTCCTTCAATGGTTAAGTTTTCCTCTGTCAAGTTCTTTTGAAACCTAAAGTTTTTGGAAGTACTAGATAAAGTAATTCTTATCTGAACTGTGATGCTTGTGGCTGACATTCACAGGTTTTTGTAAACCGATAGAGCAAAGATAAATTCACCCTACAAAGTATGATTTACTTAGGAAGTCTTCCTTCACAATCATTTGCAAGTTTCTAATTGAGGTAAAGAAATGCTATCCTTAAGGTAAAAATGGATGAGCTTTCTAAGCAGCGGTTAGTGATGGATCAGTGATTTCTACCTCACTAGAAAGCGTTCTCTACAAATACAATGCCTTTTCATCCAATGAACTTGCCCCTTTTTCCCTAAATACATAAGGAGAGGTAGGTAAAAAGAGTGACTTCTTTTTTTTTAAAGATTTATTTATTTTATTACACATCTCCCCTCCCCCCCACTGTGGTGATGCGCTGAGACTGGTCACTGCGCAGGCACGGCTTTCCCTGCTTGTGGGCTGCTTCTGCTTCCATTCATGGCCAGCTCTCAGTTTGCAGGTGGCTGGCTGTGCTCCATTCACGGGTGACTTGCCCTGTCTGTGGCAGCTTTTTGCCCTGTCTGTGGCAGCTTTTTGCCCTGCCCACAGCGGCTCTGGCCCACCCATGGTGGCTTACCATTCTCAAGGTGGTCTGCCTGCTAGGAGAGGTCACCGGGAACTGAACCCGGGGCGTCCCATGTGGTATCTGGCACCCTATCCACTGGGCTATCCAGCTGGCCCTAACTTCTTTTTTATTAAGAAGTTCTGGTGGTGGTTTCTTTGCTGCAATTGATGATAGTCAAGTTTTATAATTGTACTATTAACTATAGACCATAGTTTAATTTAGCGTTCTCTTTTTATTGCAGTTCAAAGGATTTTTTAAAAAGTTTTTTCTTCCACCATATATACAACCTAACATTTCCCCTATTCACTACATTCAGATATATATTTCAGTGCTGTTAATTATGTTCATGATGTTGTGCTTTATTAATATTTTTCCTCTCATGGAGACACCAGAGTTCAATTTACAGAAAAACTATATATAGACATAATATATATACTATCACAGATTTTTATGGATAATGACAGGCATAACCAGTGTACTCAAAGTAGAAGTCACTTTAGATATTATGGGCCAAGACTTGAGATAAATAAAATGCCTTTTATTAATTTATTTTGCTGATACAAATGGAAAAATCAGATCAGAAAAGTTATAAAAGAAGAAAACAAAAATTCCTCTTAGCAGAATTATACAGAAGCACTATCTTTAGTTATGATTTTTAGAAACTATTCTATGTATGGCCCAGCTAGATAGCTCAGTGGATAAAGAGCTC
>PVKH010044626.1:0-10597 GCA_004027955.1 Chaetophractus vellerosus | reverse complement strand
TCTGAAACTTGATGGGGTGTATGAGTGGCTCCTCCACAGAATGCTTGCTGGAAACCCAGCACTCTAGAGCCAGCGGGGGTGGGGGTGGGGGTGGCGGTGGTGGGTGAGAAGGCAGACCAGGCAGAGGGCTGGGGAAACTGAGCCCGCCACGGAGACATCCAGAGCAAAGGCTTCACACCTACCCTAAGAACAGACAATTTCCCTCTTGTATATTTACTCAAGAGAAATGAAAATATATGCCCATGAAAAGACTTGTTCGTGAACGTTTACAGTAACTTTGTTCATAATAGATAAAAGCAGGAAACAATGCAAATATCTCACGTGAGGAGAATCAATCAATAAATTAAGCTATATTCATACAATGGAACACTATCTAGCAATAAAAAGGAATGAACTATTGATATATCCAACAGCATGGATAATCCCAAAAACATTATATTGAGTGAAAGCAGCAAAACATAAAAGAGTACATACTGTATGATTTCATTTTTATGAGGTTCTAGAATAGGCAAGACTAATATACAATGATCAAAATCTCAGCAGTGATTGCCCCTGTCGGGGGTGGGGATTGCCTGCAATGGGGCACAAGGGAACATTTTGGGTTGATGGAAATATTCTATATCTTGATTTGTGAGGTGGTTACACAGGTACATACATTTATCGAAACTCACTGCATGGTACATTGAAGGTCTGTGTATTTCACTATATGTAAATTATACCTCAAAAAAAAAAAAAAAAAAAACAACACCAGAAAAAGAGTTTGGAATATTTTTAAAAGGACTATTATGAGAAAAAATAATGGTAGGAGAAGCTCCTGGCACCATTGCTGACTCCTCGCCCACACTGTCCCATGGTGTGATATGGACCCAGCCTACGCTCTCATTATGGGCCCTGATCCCATTACCAAGGGAGCAGATCAACCCCTATGCACATATGCCAATCTATTGGGTGGCAGCCTGAAAGATTGGACCAGGAAACTCATCTGTGGCTTGAGCTCTCAGAGCTTAACCTGCAGGTAGAAGCAGCTTGCTGGCAGCTAAAGCAGTATATGAAATAATTAAGCCAAAGTGGCTGGGGGCAAAGGATTACCCCTTAGAGGAGTTGTATGCATAAAGACATACAACAGAGCCAGCAGAAAGGGAAAAAGTCTTATTTCATAGGAAGTAAGGAGAGCATTCATATTCCTGTAAACAGGGAAATTCTTAAGACCATGAGCAACCACAAGTGGAGGAAAAGACATTAGCTAGGAAGCATGGAGAGGACCCAGCACTTCACTTTTGCTTTGGGCTAATCTTGATAAGAGGGCTAAACTCTGTAGGAGAGCACCAGCCAATGAAGAACCAATTTGCAAAGACTATGAAAGGTGTTTTTTTGCATTGGTCTGTTTGTTTTTGTTGGCTCCTGGCACCCAAGCAAAACTTTGTCATATCACTAGCTAGATACAAATTTAAGTAATGGAGAGCTCAGGGAATAAATCCTAGAGTTCACACTTTAAAATATTAAAATGTGCAGTGTGCAACAAAAGATTACAAGACAAAAAAAGAAAGAGCAAATGATGGTACATCCAAAGGAACAAGATAAAAATCCAGACGCCATCAATGAAGAACATCAGACTTTGGACATATCAGACAAAGACTGTTAAAAAGGATCTTCAGTATGGTGTTGGGAAAACTGAATATCCACATGCAAAAGAATGAAGGTGGACCTTAACCTGACAACATATAAAAAGTTAACTCAAAATGAATCAAAGACCTAAATATAAGAACCAAAACTATAAAACTCCTAGAAGGAATCACAGGGAAGACTCTTCAGGACCTTGTATTAGGCAATGGTTTCTTAGACTTTACACCACAAGCACGAGCAACAAAAGAAAAAATAGATAAATGGGACTTCATCAAAATTAAAACTTTTGTGCATCAATGGAGGACTTCATTAAGAAAGTAAAAAGACAACCTACAGAATGGGAGAAGATACTTGGAAGTCACATATCTGACAAGGATTTAAATTCTGCAATATATTTTCAAAATTCTACAACTCAACGACAAAAAGAAGACATACAACCCAATGAAAAAATGGGGAAAAGATTTGAATAGACATTTCTCCAAAGAAGATGCATGCATGGCCACTAAACACATAAAAAGATGTGCAGCATCATTAGCCATCAGAGAAATGCAAATCGAAAGCACAATAATGATACCACTTCACACCCACTAGAATGGCTGCTATTAATAATGGAAAATAACGAGCAGTGGGCAGGATGTGGAAAAATAGGAACAATCCTTCATTGTTGGGAGAATGGTGCACTTACTGAGGAAAACATTCAATATTTACTCAGAAAGTTAAGCATAGAATTCCCATTTGACCTGGCAATTCCACTATTAGGTATGTGCCCAAAGAATTGAAAGCAGGGACTTGAACAGATATTTGCACACCAATGTTCATAGCAACATTATTCACAATTGCCAAAAGATGGAAGCAACCCAAGTGTCCATGAACAGATGAATGGAAAAACACAATGTGGTATATGCATACAATGGAATATTATTTGGCCATAAAAGAGAATGAAGTTCTGATAAAATGTGATCACATGGATGAACCTTGAAGACAACATGCTGAGTAAAATAAGCCAGAAACAAAAGCACAAATATTGTTAATCTCACTGATATGAAATAATTAGAATAAACAAATGTCTAGGGTCAGAAATTAGAATTCAGGTTACCTGGAGCTGGGGTCTAGGTGAAGAATGGGGAGTTAATGCTTAATTGGTACAGAGTTTCTGCTTGGGGTGATGGACAAAGTTTTGTAATGGATGGTGGTGATTGTAGCACAACATTGTGAATGTAACAACTCTGAATTTAATATTTGTATATGGTTAGAAGGGGGTTAAGTTATATTTACATTACTAGAATAAAAAAGTTTTTGAAAATATAGGGCTGTACAATACAAATAGTGAACCCTAATGAAACTATGGACTGAATAGTATAATTTTAATAATATTGCTTTATCAATTGTAACAAAGTTACCACACTAATGCAAAGTGTTAATAATAGGGAAATCTGAGGAGGGGAACTTTGTATTTTCTGCATGATTTTTCTGTAAACCAACAACTTCTCTAATAAAAAAGGAAATAACTTACAAACTTTGATGCCATCAAGCTTTGGAATCAGATGGATTTAGGTTCAATTCCCAGCTTGCCCATTTTCCAGCTACTGTGTCAGACAAATTGCTCTTCAAGTCTCAGCTTCACAGCAGTAAGTGTGGGAATTAATGGTGCCGACCTAGAAGATCATTGCCATGGTAAACTAGAATATCAGTGCAAAATGTCTTCAGGAGTGGGGCATGGTGCATGCTTCCTAAATATCACCAGCTGTCAGTTGTCTCCCAACCAGCCTGTCACTGTGCTGAGGCTAAGTCTGCTGACCTAAGGAGCACCCCAGAACTGAGAAGAGACCCCTCCTTTTTGTGGAGCCTTTTCAGTCTACTCTTATCCTAGAGCACTCTGGCAATAGCTTGTCTCACCACTCGTCTCATCGGATCCATGTGTACATTCTAGAACTGTACAAAGTCAGAGCTAAGAAAGCACTTATTGGTTATCCCATGTCGCCAGGCTTCACGGTGCCAAGAAGGACCCAGGACACAGAGAACAGGAAGACCCAACCATGGGGGCGTCATCTCAGTTCTCTACATGCTATGGCACTTGCATTAATCTGGGTGACTGTTGTCCTCAGTGCAAACTGAAGCCAGCATCCCCAGTGAGCGAGCCCCTCCTGGTTTCCCCCTGGTTCACGCCTTAGTCACCACGTATCTGAACATAAATCCCATTCTTGTGATGTTCTCAGTGGGATTGATTCCCAGCAACCCAGCAAAGATGGCATCCTCTGCCATCATCTATGCTTTCGGGGGGTCCCAAAGACCCCTCCTCAGGGAATCAGCAGAGCACGCCCTTTGCCAGGGTGTCATCCTCCAGGGAGTTAGAACGATGTTTTGGAAGAGCTTTCTCTAGGCTGGCTCTGCCCTCTCACTCTGACTGAAATGGGGTCCTTTTCAGGGCTCCTCAGAGGCGCTGCTAGAGGAAGGGGGCTGGCGGCATCCCCTCCCCACCAGCGGGAAAGCCACAGTTTTAGCATATAGCATCTACCTGCGCCAGCACTGTTCCAAGCACTTCACATCTGGTAGCTCGTTTATGCCTCAGTATAACCGAAAAGGGAGGAGCTGCTACCAGCTCCCTTTCAAAGGTAAGAGAAGTAGCTTGCCCTGCCCGTGGTTATACAGGAAGTGGCAGAGGCATGGAAGGAAGGAAGAATGAGAATTGTGAGGTCTTAATGGGGGGAAGAGTCTCAGATCACCTTGTTCAACGGGCTGCCCAGAGTACGAACGCCCCCTTCACAGCTCTGACACGCAGCCCCCAACCTCCACAGGGCACTAACAGGGCTGGGGAACCACTGTCTTTCCCTGCATGCGCTTAGATACATTTTTTTTTTCATTCAATCTTAAAACGTTAGGAAGATTTTTACTACACACACACAAATACACTATGTCCTTTTTCTGCTTTACCTTTCTCATACTTATTGCTGTATATTACAAAATGTATTTTATTTATTGAATAATTCTTTCTTCTCCACTAGAATGCAAACTCTAGGTAGGCTTTTTCCTGGTCTTTCCCACCCCCATCACTGGTATCATCATTGCCTATAAAACAGTGTGCCATTGGCACTCAATAAGAAATTGTTGGGGAGCAGGTGTAGTTCGGTGGTTGAGCGCCTGCAAGTACAAGGTCCTGGGTTCAAGCCCCGGTACCTCCTAAAAATTTTAAATTAAATGAAAAAAAGAAATTGTTGAATGTATACTTATTTTACAAATGGGAAAACAAGCTCAGAGTATAAGTTCCCAGAGCTGGTTAATCACAGTTCTGGGAGTGGAACTCTGACTTTTCTGAACTGGAACCCCAAACTCTTTCCTTCTACTGTGCTCCTCATCAGAAAATACATATGCATAATTGAACCTTTTCTCTCAGATTTCCACTTATCATCAAATGCTACAAAATGAGCCTCATCCCTTTCTCCTGAGGAGTCTTCAATATTTGCAATAGTTATTTCTCCCTCTTATACCTGCTCAGGTCCTTATACAAAGCAGCTTTCCTATGTCTCTCCTGTACACAGAGTCATCTGTCCTTCTAAAAGTGTGATGCAAAGCTTGTCTCACTGGGGCACAGAAGTAAAAGGAGAGCAAGCCAAATACCTCCTATTTCTACCCACGCCCTCTTCCACGCCCTAACATGGGTTCTCCCAACTCATCTCTACCTTACCATCTGACACAGTGGACCCCAAATTGCAAACTGGATAGATACAGCCTCCTTAAGACAGTGTTGATGTAGAGACAAGAAAAGCTGCTGACAGTCTGGCAATCCCTTCTCTGCAGCAGAAATTCTGCCAGCCTCCTCGGGCTCCCAGGTAGGCTGAAGTCAAGACTGAGCAGGCCCGTGCCAACGTCCCACCATTGCTGTGTTCAGACTTGGTGATACCACATTCCTCACATAATTTCCCATCTGTGTGCCTGCGGAGCCCTGCTGTGTGGGAAGGGCACTCTTCCCTAATGATCTTCCCTAAATCCAGTGTCTCCCATTCACTTAGGTGCCCCATTGCCCCTGGGCTAACTTCAAAGGTGGCAGTTGAAACTGAATAAACAGACGTATGAAATGGAAAACTTCTCAGTCAAGTCCCAACCCCCGGAAATCCTGCATTCTTTTGCCTTTCTGATTGTAAGAAAGGCTGAGAAATATTTCCTTAACCTTTATGTCAGGATGGCATGGTTAGATTTTTCTGGTGACAGAATGCCTCGCTTAAATCTTCTGCAAAACTTAGGAGGGTGAGGTTTCCCACACGAAGCTCGTGAAAGCTCAGTGTTCCTGAGTTCAGACTTCCTTTGGATCATCTTATCACCAATCGCCAGCCTTCTGGGTTAAATCACCACCATGTTTATAGAGCTCTGCCTTCCCTTCACGAAATCAAGACTTGCCTACCCCACCTCACCCCCCAGGCCAGTGCACCCACAATCTCTGTGGCTGGAATAAAGCTTTTTGATGTGAGGCATATCCTGCCTGGGGACATCTCTTTTGATGCTATCTTAGTTCACCAAACACCACACACTGGTTGGCTTAACAACAGGAATTTATTGTCTCACAGTCTTGGAGGCCAGGTACAAATCCAAGGTGATGCTTTCTCCCTGAAATCAGGCGGCATTCTGGTTCTGGCTTGCCACCACCCTTGGGGCTCCTTGCTTGCGTCTCTGCTTCCGGCCACGTGTCGAGCTCTCTCTCCTCATGTCTGCTCTTCCATTATCTGCTGGCTCTGGGTTTCTTCCTGGAATTTTCTCTGACTTCTGGCCTCCAGTCACAAGGTTAAGGCCCACCCCAGTTCAGTTGGGCTACACCTACATAAGATTTTAGAAGGTCCTATTCACAAACAAACCCACACCATGACTGACCACATATCTTCAAAGGGTCCCTTGTAAAATGTGATCGTGCCCAGAGGAACACAGATTGAGATTAAGAACATGCCTTTGGTTGGGGCCCATGATTCAATCTAGCCCAGATGCCATTATTTATCTGCAGCCATTCCTCTCTTGGAGACATCAGTAAGCCCTGACCTTTAGTGATCTGGCATTTGGAGATCTCAAGAACATTTTGTAAACCATCATGCCTCCTCAAATTGTGGCCTGGCAGACATTAAAACACCCATTTTTTCTAAAAGGGGAAGTAGACTCTTTGAAGTGAAGAACACACAGAAGCATTCAGAGGCATGGCAGAAATGGCACCAAGGGGATTATTTTAAGTGCAAATGGCTGCTTTGATCTTGGGGATTACCTGTGGGTGCTCTGCCTGCAGCTCTGTTGATTAGAGGAGGGGCCACCCCTGCAGGCGCAGGGTGGTTGGTCATATGACTAAAGCAGCTGTGATCGCCCCTGTCGGTGGAAATCTTGCCTTTTGCTTTGTTAGGCAGTTGGTGTCTGTGATGGTTAGGCTAATGTGTCACCTCAGCCAGGTAATTGTGTCCAGGTGTTTGGTCCAGCAAGCACTGGACTAATTGTCATACAGGAGCATTTATGGACTTCGATCACCAGTGAGTTTACTGCTTGGATGGCTGATTATATCTGCATCAATCATGGAGATTGCCATCAGCAATGGGTGACGCTTTTATCCAATCAGCTGAATGCCTTAAAAGGGGATGTGATTTCAACATTCAGAGAGAATTTCCCAGCTTGTCTTTGGACAGCCAACGTCTCCCAGAAGTTCATCAAGTACCTTTCATCGGACTTTCATCAGAGCCCCTGGTTTGCAGCCTGCCTGCAGAACCTGGACTTGTGCATGCCCACGGTCGCGTGAGAGACTCTTATAGAATCTCATATTATTGAGAGATATCTCCTGTTGATTGTTTCCTGAGAGAAACCTGACTAATACAGTGTCCTCGAAATCCCCAAGTTTCTCTCCAAGATGTTCTTCCATTACCAGGTCATATTGGGCTCTGGTTCTTCCTTCCAAAACTGGAACACTGTGGAAGCAGGGTCCAGATGGACCAGACTGGAGAGATGCATGGCTTCTACAGCTCAGCCGAAAGAGGGGTTTTGACTTCTGACAGTCAAGATTTGAGAGCAATCACCCTCCCTGTTGCTGCAAATGCTTTGTCCATGGCAAATTCACCCCCAAAGTGGCATCCAGCTGGTGTAGCTGAGCCCCAGGCACTCCTTGGAATCCTATCTGCACACAGCAGCCAGAATCCATTTCTTAAGATTTACCTTCTTAGACCCCTCCCTGGCTTTACTCTGCAAAGGCTTCACACTCCCCTTAAAATAAGACCTGAACTATTTGTGGCAGTTTGATATAGTTATGAATTCCAAAAATAGATATTGGATTATGCTTGTAAACTGATCTGTTCATCTGGGCGTGATTAAGTTATAATTAGGGCTTTGATTGGGCATGTCAGTAGGGGGTTGGTGGGTGGGGAATCAAACATAAAAGACATGGCAAAGGACAGAGTTGGAGTTTTGAGTTGGAGTTTGAAGCTGAGTTTTAATGCTGGAGCCCAGAGAAGCAAGCACAGAGAGGGGCTTTGTTGTGAGGAAGGAGAGAAGGCCCTGGGAAGAGACGAGCCGTTTGCCTCATAGTCTACAGCTGGCCTTGTGGAGAGAGCAGAGGAGCTGAGCCTGGAGACAAGCAAGCCCCAGGAAGAGAGGAACCCAGGAAGCCTGAACCCTCACAGATGTTGGCAGCCATCTTGCTCCAACATGTGGCAATAGACATTGGTGAGGGAAGTCACTTATGCTTTATGGTCTGTAAATACCCTTTATGAAAGCCAACCGATTTCTGGTATTTTGCATTAGCACCCCTGTGGCTGACTAACACACTTTTCATCCTGGTTTACATGCTCCTTCATGATGTGGCCCTGTGTGCATCTTCCTTGTGACATTCTTTCTTTTGGCAGCTGCACCCCAGCATACGGGCCTTCCTTCTTTCCCTTGAACGCACCAAACATATTTACATCCTTAGAGCCTTAACCTAGCTGCTCCCTTGACCCGGAATAGTTGGCTGCCCAATTTTATTTTATTTTTAATTTGTTTAATCAATATTAATATTGAAAGAGATTTGTGGCAACTATTTACCAATATTTACTTATCTTCCCTGATCTTCATCTAGTTGCCCTTGGTTTTCAGATCTCAGCTTATGTGTTAAGTCTTTTTTTTTTTTTTTAAAGATTTATTTATTTTATTACGTATCTCCCCTCCCCCCCGCTGCGGCGACGTGCAGAGACTGGTCACTGCGCAGGCGCGGCTTTCCCCGCTTGTGGGCGGCTTCTGCGTCCATTCACGGCCAGCTTTCAGTTCTCGGGTGGCTGGCTGTGCTCCATTCGCGGGCGACCTGCCCTGCCCGTGGCGGCTTTTGCCCTGTCCGTGGCAGCTTTTTGCCCTGCCCACGGTGGCTCTGGCCCGCCCATGGCGGCTTGCCATTCTCAAGGCGGTCTGCCCGCCAGGAGAGGTCCCCGGGAACCGAACCCGGGGCCTCCCCATGTGGTATGCCGGCACCCTATCCACCGGGCTATCCAGCCGGCCCCTGTTAAGTCTTCAGAGGACCTTTCTTGATCATCCACTGCACTTAATTTTCTTTTTTGGTTCATTACTGTCAACATCCCTCCCACTGGAGCAGAAGCTCCACAAAAGCAGAGTCATGTTGTATCATTAGTGTCTAGGACAGGGCATAGCATGTACTCAATCAGTCTTTTTTGAAAAACAAAAGAATATATAGAACATTATGGGTATTTTTCCCAAATTTTTCAGCTTCAGTGACACTCTTAACATAGGTGCAGTTATTGATTTGCAAACTTGTAAGAGTATGGAATCTCCATGTGAATGCTCTCCTGACCACACATGGGAACTTACCTTTCAAATTCAGTTGCATAATATAAATGGCCATTTGAAGTCAGAAATGGAAAATACATTCCAAGAACGCAATAATAGGGATAATCCTTTTGCCTTCAGGTCTTAATACCCCCATTCTATTCTCTAGAGTGCCCTGTTGGGTACCCAACTCTTTTGAAACTTAAAACAAAAACAAAGCATGTTCCTATTATAAAAATATATCTCATTCCCCATGTCACTGTGACTCTCTGAGGATCCAAAAGGTATTTAGATACTATATATATTAATAATTAAGGGAAAAGCAATTTTCAGGACTTAAATTATTATTTAACATCTAAACAGAACTAGAAGCAACTGTGGGATCATCTATCTAGTTCAGAATTATTTGGCTTTTTAAAATCCCTTTTTCCTTAACCAAGACCCAGAGTAAGAGCTGCATTTTATATCATAACCCAGTACACATTCATATATATATAACCAAAATGAATGTTTCATAGTACAACCTGTACCCTTAAGGCATATAATATTCACCTATATTTTCTGTTCTATTCTAGTCTATTCTATTACCCACTAAATTGATTTCCCAACCCATTAATGGTTTATAATCTACAGTTTGAAAAACACTGATTCCAATCCTCTCCTTATTCTTTATAAAGGAAGAAACTAAGCCCAGAAAAGTTGTGAATTGCCCAAGGTAAAATAGCTAGTGCAGAACCAGTTTTACTAAATGAACAGTTGCTTCAATTCTCCAGTTTGATGGGAATCATCACTGATTATCCTGGGGGAGAGGCAGTCCTATTCATTCAAGCAGTCTCCTTTGCAGTCTCTGCAATTTAAATGGTGCTCAGGAATTAACAGGTCCATAGACAATCTAATTGCTGACACAGCACATGATAGTCAGATCCTCTCCAACAGGGTCAGACCATTAGCTAACCAAGAAGGTCAACCTGAGTTAATAGCACTCCTGAAAGGCAGACCCTCAGCTTGGCACTGGGTGTATATATGTATACAGTGTTGTCTCCCTGAGGGCTAACTACATTGCAGAGCAGTGTGTTTGCTCACATTTTTCTCAAAGACAATAGTCTGCTCATCCCTTGCAGATTTGTGGTCCTATACACAGAGGAAAGGTATTTGATGAGAAGATAACCCCCAAAAGAATTTTGAGGTCAGGGGCCGGTTGTAGCCCAGT
>PVKH010044625.1:0-10587 GCA_004027955.1 Chaetophractus vellerosus | reverse complement strand
TGACAATTAAAAAGCAAAGAGAAGGAAATAGCAACAGTCATGCCACGCTGTGTCTAAAGTGCTGTTAACATAGATGATACGTTTACAGGAGGTCAAGAAGAAGGGGAACCAAAGAAGGAAAATGAAACCAGGGTTTATGTAGCAGAACCAAGGGAGAAGGTACTCTTGTTTTAGATTACTGAGAGGGGCAATTAACTTCTCATCTTACTCCCTTTAGCCTAAATTTGTTCTAAGAAAGTTACTAAGATTACTTTGTTGTCGCTATATAATTCACATAATTTGGTCTCTAGGGTCAATTTACTACTCAGAAGGAAATGCTCTGAGGGACACTGTAACATACAGACATCTCACAAGGCTCTAAAGGAGCAGTGGTGTTCTAGTAACTTTGGGTAGACTAACAACTGTGTTTCTGAACTTGCAGAACTGAGATCTAAATTGTAAACCAAACTGATTTTGCTGGGCAACTGCCTCCCAAGAGACTCTACAATGGCAGCCAGCAGAGGCCCCTCTTGAATAGCTGAGCCTTTACCAACATCTACACTTTGGTGATTTACTCTTAACCTGAAAGATACAATTATTGTATGACTGAATAAAGAGTCTACCCACCTTCAAATGAACTTCCTTAACAGGCTATACTTTTTAGATCATGCTGTATCAATTAATAATCCTTAAAAAAAATAGTGATGTAAGTAAAATTTTCATTGAAAGAAATATGACGGGGAAACACTGAACCCAATGCAAAGGACTGATCTTTGCCAGGTCATCAGATCCCTGAGAATTAGAGCCTTTCTTCCCAGAAAAAGCACATATATATACGCATTTGAATTTTTTTAGGCGGCTGCCCATGGACCTCTTGAAACAGAACCATGGACTACAGGTTAAAAACTAAAGAGTGCCACCTACTTTTAAATATTTTTTCTACTGATGGCTCCAATGCTGCATCTTTGAATTCTTGGCCAGTTTTCCCACGCCGGATCCCAAATCTTGTCCTGCTGGCATATTCCTGATAAACATGCAAAGACACATATCACCCACAGCAAAGCAGAATGTTAAGAATAAATCAAGGATGACCTCTTTACATTAGAAAACTTTAAAGAAATTTGGTCCTTTTTCTATACACAATTTCACTATGAAAGTATGCTAGCCAATCCACAAAATTAAGTATAGATTTGATGTGATCATCTGAGAAGTTACTAATTCATTATATACTTAACTTTTAGTTTTGAAATTTTACATAAAAAAAAAATAAACTATAGACTTAATTTATATCCCTAGAATTATAATATTTTAAACACAACCATCAAGATGAAACTCTATTATTCAAAAAGTATTGTCATATGGGAAATGGGTTCAAAAAAGATATTTTTCCTTACTGCCAAGGGGAGTGATGACTACTATCTCTATTTCAGCTCTTTTTTAAACAGTGGAACAGGTAATTTAAGAGGAAAGGTGTTGCCTCTTTTTAACTTCTATCTCCTTTTCCCCCTCACATTTCAAAATTTATATCTCTTCTAATTTTAATGCTAGAGGGGAAATCTATAGCGAAAGGATGTGGGTTTCTCTCTAACCTGACAGTTTATCATTCTCTAAACAAGAGCTGAAACAAAATCTACCTTTAGTAACTTATCAACAAGCTATTGGTAATTTGTCTGGGTTCTTAAGCTTTTGACCATAGGCCCCAAGATCTGCACCATGCAGCTCTCAATTCCTCACAAGTTATTAAATTCTCTGAATGAGAAATTATAAGAGCTGTAAGTAAAGGAAAAGTTATAGGATCTCTTTTTCTTTTTTATAAGCAATAAGGATGGAACGTGATAATGGGGAAAAAGAAATTATTTGGGGCATTACCAGGGCTAATTGCTTCAATAAATCACTGAAGGCAGAGTGGCAAAATTCAGATTGTAAAAAATGGTCCCAAGAGTACAAAGAGAGAAAGACAGACAATATAAAAACATTCTGATTATCTTTACCCTGCTAGGTGTTAGGAGCCACTGGTGCTTTGTGATGGAGTTCTTCAGACCAGGGGAGGCCTTGGTGAAAGCTGGGTGGAAAACTCTGGAAGGCAGTGTCCGGAGACACACAAACCTTGCCGCCAGCATCATGATGTACCAGGTTTACCAAGCAGATCTGAAATGCTGGTGAGAGACACACACAATAATTCATTAACTAAGTAATTAACATACAGGAGACACTGACAGAAAGGAGTCATGTATTTTTTAATAGAAAATACATAATAAAAGTCAATGATAAAATCTCCTGTATTAAAAAAAAACTCTTCCAGAGAACCCAGTTTGGGATGGAACTACCATATTAGGTTTAATCCCATTTTGACCAATTACAGGATGGATGACTGTGTAATTTACGTGTCCAATATTATATCTGTGGTGGTTTGGAGCTGTAGGTACGCCAGAAAAACATGTTCTTAAAGCTAATCCATTCCTGTGGGTGTGACCCCATTGTAAGCAGGACCTTTTGATGAGGTTACTTCAGTTAAGGTGTGGCCCAGTATGGCCTTAATGCTATTACTGGAGTCTTTTATAAACAGAATGAAAATCAAACAGAGGAAATGGCATGGGAAGCAAAAAGGTGAAATTCAACAGAACTCAAAGAGGGCAGAGAGGCCAAGAGAAGCTGCCACAGGCACTGCCATGTGACAGAGGCTCCAGGACCAAGGATCACAGGCAGCCAGCCCCAGAACACCAGTCTTTGGGAAGAAAGCATCACTTTGATTATGCCTTGACTCTCTTAGCCTCAAAACCATGAACAGAAAAATTCCTATTGTTGAAGTCGACCCATAGCATGGTATTTGCTCGAGCAGCCTAAAAACCTAAAAATCTTAACACAATTTTATAATTGTGGTTCTGGCTTAAGATTCATACCAGCAATCAATGGGAAAATTTAAAAGAAGAATCTGTATGACTTTTGACCAGAAGGGAAATGACACTGAAGAGACAAATAATTTGCAATACAAGGCTACAAGGCATCAACAGAAATCAAAAGCATAATTCCAGTTAAATATGCCAAGTACTGCTTTCCTTCAAGATAAATTATAAAAATAGTCAAAGTAAATTGACCTACTCTATATTCTTCCACAAAGGGCATTCAACCTTAAGTAAACTCCATTATCAGGTTTCCCTCACTCCCTCAATGGTATCCCCAAAAGAAAAAACTGGATTCTCTTAGCTCCAGGGCAGTATTAGGAGATGGCTAGTCAACCAGAAGTCAGCTGCACATCTCCGGTAATGCTAAGGTACCTATGATAGGTGAGAAGTGGAAGGCAACTTGGGTTACAGGCCCATGTCTACCAATAATCTGTAGTGAATCCTAGGCAAGTGACTATCTTTCTGGGTCTAAAACAATGCTCAGACTTCAGTACCGAGCCCTGGACTACCTGCTGTGCAAACACCTGGGGTGCATCTTAAAAATGTGGATTCCTGGGTCTTACTTTGTCCTGATGATCCAACCTCTAGGAACAGGGCCCGGGGCTAGGTACTTTAACCAGCATCCCCAAAGCTGAGAACCCTTAAAAATACCAGAGCGTCCTTCCAGTTCTCCAGTGCATCTATGAAGGGCGTAACACTGGGCCCGTCCTGTGGGAAAACACGGAGCGCTTCTGGCACTTTCGTGCCATTACATCATCTCAGCCTACACTGACCCCTGTGTCCAGGCCCCAGCCCACACACTGGCGCTGAGGCCCAGCTCGGCCACAGCCGTCTGCACATCACGTAACAGACCAGGGTGGGCACCCCGCTTCTGCCACAGGCTGTTAGGGGCCGGAGGCAGAGTTTAGCCTCTGGAACTCAGATGCCTTAGCTGTGAAAGGGAGAAAACGTTACCGACTCCGTACGGGTCTGCGGCAGTGCTGAGCTCAGACGCCTGGTCCTCTCCAACCCCACGGCCTCAGCGCACCCCTCCACAGCCCCCCTCATCTGCCAGCCCACGACGGCCCCCACGGCCCCCACGGCCGCCGGGTCACCCGCAGGGCGGCGACCGTGACGCGCAGCAGGGCCATGACGCAAGCTCCAGCGCCGCCGCCTCTAGCCCTCCCTGGCCGCCCTCAGCGGCCCCCGGGGCCGGAGGTCAGCAGGGCAGGGACCAGGGGGAGCCGCACCTCAGTCCCGGGTCACCTCCACGGCGCTGGTCCCCCTCCGGGCCGCGGAAACCCACGCGCACCCAGCCCTCCCCGCTCCTCGGCCGACCACTTACTGCCACTTAATACCTCTGCGCATGCCTCGCGGCTCACGGCGTGACGCACATCCGGAAAGGAGGCAAACAGTATGGACAGCCAATCATGAGCAGGATACTGGCGGAAGGGCGGGCACAGTTGGGGAGGTGGGGTTCCGGCCTGGTGGGGCGGGGTCTGTAGAAGAGCGCTGCTGGGAACGTCACAATCGGTGTCCATTTTGGGTGTGGGCAGAGAAGCTGCTTCTGCCATCTTAATTCCTGCAGCGGAGCTCGCCTTGGCTTTTGTCTCAGCCTCTTTGTTGGTAGAGGTTACTGAGATTATGGGAAAATTGAAAGAGCGTAGTGTTAGAATTAGAAATTATTTCGTCGCCTTGTCCCTTTCCTCTTGTCGCCTTTTGGGTTTTCTCAGCAATTCTAAACGTAGCAGTTTCAGACCCGGGCCAAACGGTGTCCTGGGTCTGATGCTGAAGGTTAGATGGTTATTTATTCATTTATTTAGCAATTTATCGAAATATATCATTCATACATGAACATACATAAACTATAAGTGTTCAGTAAACGTTGTGAACTTAAAAAACACATAGGTATGACATCCCACAGGGCTCCCGCACATCCCCCCACAGACACCCCGCCTTGTTGTGAGCCATTTGTGCACGGGCGAGCCCCGGAGCTTGGACATTTAGGAAAGGACGGCGGCGACCTGGTCCGGGTTTTTCCTGCGCTTTCACCTTGCCACCGCGCGTTTTCAAGCCCCGCTTCCACCTGTAGCTCCCGGGCAGGTGAAACCGGCTCTGCCCTTAGTCTGGGCTGTCCTGAAGGCTGTGAAGTGTTTTCCCTGCACGTCCTTTGCAAAGTGAAAGGCCATTTCCGGGCTGCCTGAGGGGCCTTTTCATTAAATTCCCACCGAAGGCTCCCTGGGTACTGAGCACTGTGTTAGGGGTATGTGCAGGTGAATAAGACCGCGTGGGTACCATAGTTCTGGTGAAACAAAGCCCTAACCCTTATAACCTTTACTTGTTTGTGGAGACAGAAAACAAACAAATATATTAGGTGGTGATAAGTACTTTGAAGAAAAATAAAGCAGGGTAAAGCCCCAGGGGGATGTTACTTTAGAGAAGATGATTAACAAATGTAAAATTCATGAACCTTTGTCTCCTAAGCTTTTGTTAATTGTGATTTATCATAATCTCCTAGCCATGTCAATCTTGACAAACAAAAGTTTGTGTTTTATGTGGTTAATAAAACAGCTTGGCAACAAGAATCCTTATCGCTTTACTCTGAAAATAGCAGGAAAACACTCTAGGGATGTCTGTCACATAAGATATGTAGAGATCCAGTGTGATCAGTTTAATCTTACTTTAGATCTTCTCCCAATTTGATTAGCCAGGTTCTCTGTTTAGACCCCACAGTGCTATTCTTTTTTTTTTTTTTTTAAGAGCTCCTGTTATCAGCAGAGAGAAGGGATTCACAACACAGTAAACAAAAAATTTTCAAGTTCAAGTGATTTGCTTAGAGTGCTATTAATTAAAGCTTTTTTCTCTTCATAAAGGAAAACATTTTCCGATTTTGTATTTTTCATTCTCAAGTAGGGAGCTTTTATTGTTTCCACAGGTGTCACATATTTTGAAGCAGGGAATAACCTGGTTGCATTTTGGAAGATAAGCTCTTGCGGCCTGTGAGAAGCCACTTAGGAATTTACTGCAATTCAAACAAAAGGTGATAAAGATTGGAATTAAGACAGAGGAGGGACAGAGAGCAGGGTTAGGACAGATATGCCTCTGAGGTGGAATTTATAGGATTTAATGATTGATTGAACACAGTTGATAAGGATGAGAGAAGGACCCAGGGTAATCTCTCATTTCTGAATTGAGTGCAATTACGTGGATAATTACACCATTAATCTGAGATAGAGTACAGAGAGATACAGATGTGGGAGTAGACAAGCAAAAGTTAGTCTGAAGTGTTTAGTTGTAAGTTCTCTGCTTCTAAGGTGCTTCTAGCACAAATAGAAAAAAAACCTGAATCATGAGTACCAGTTCTACATACACATCTTGTTTTTTATTTTTCATTTATTTTTATTTTTTTTTCACATCTTGTTTTTTTATATAGGCATCTGACTGGATGCTCGGCCTACTGGCTAAGCAGAAAGTGGTATATTAATGTGGAGAAGAATCAGAGCCAAGAACAAAAGAAAATATTTTGTTTTAGTTATGATAAATGTCTCCACTGAAGCAGGCTAGACAGGGAATCAATAGATGGATCTGGAACCTGGCAAGAAGTCCACGTGGATGTTGATACCCCCAAGAAGGCTGCTGGAAGATCCTTACAAGATTCTGCCACCCAGAATGAGATTTCCTCCGGAAGCCAGGAGAAGGCCCGAATATTCTCCAGGGGCCTTATCATTGGGCCCTCCAGGGGGATTGATGGGTGGGGCAATCAATCAAAATAGCAAATAGCTGGTACTTCTCCCATGTCATTAGCAAAGGGGCAGAATAATGAATGGTTTAAGAAGCAAACGCAAAGGCTGAACTGTCTCTCCTCTTTGGACCCGTATTCTGGCCTTTGCCCCCAGCATGGATCAATATGAAAGTAAAACCTGGGTATTTATAACCTAAAATGGGAAATTGCAGTCTGTAAATTGGTCCTCCGTATCACTCTTCAGCCCCTTCCTCTCTACCTGGGACCTATGATCTGTTATTTTCTCCCATTTCTCTTCCCTCCCCACCTTAATAAATTACTGGCCTAATCAACGTGGCGTGCGCTTGGAGTTCACTTTTTGCAACATGGCCAAGAACCTAGACAAAATCTGGTTACACCACCCTGGCCCACTAGACTTTTCCATCAGGAGAGGTGGGATGGGTATTGGAAAAGGGAGTTGGCGAGGGCTTTATCCTATGCACTCCCCCAAGGGCCTTATGTGCTACCTTGTCTCCCAATAAAGAGCAGGTGCTCCTCCCTGAAAAGCTTGGGGATTTTTCTGAAGAGCAGGTCCGACTGGCGCTTGCTTCTCATCTGGTGTTTGCTAAGTGGCAGAAAAATGTAGCAGGTGGTCGAGATCTTCCCTGCTTCGTTTTCCTTTTAATTGAAAGGTTGCCATGTTGGAGTTTCCTAGAACCCTGGAGGCCTAGACAAACCCAGGAGTACGGGCCAGCTTGTTAGCAACCTTCAAGATGCTGCCCAGTGGTGAGGGTGACATCAGAAGTCTGCATGGGTGAGCTCCCTTAGCTGAGCAAGCAAATACCGTGCAATGGGTCGGGGTAAACAATGGGAATTTATCTGCTCACAGTTTTGAGGTGAGAGAGCCCAAATCAAGGCATCATCAAGACGATGCTTTCCCCCAAAGACTGTGGCATTCTGGAGCTGGCTGCGGCGACCCTTGATCCTTAGCTTGTCTCGTGGCAAGGCACATGGTGGCACCTCCTGGTCTCTCTTCTGCCAGGTTCCTCTTCTCTTCCGGGTTCCACTCATGTTCAGCTTCTTGCTTCCTGTGGCTTTCTGTCTGTCTGTCTGAATTTCACTCCTTTTATAAAGGGCTCCAGTAAAGGATTAAATCCCATCCTGATTGGGCTGGGCCACCCCTCAGCAGAAGTCGCCTCCTTACAATGGGGTCACACCCAGAGGAATGGGTGAAATTTGAGAACATGTTTTTCTGGGGACCTGCAGCTCCAAACCACCGCAGACGCCAACAGGCCATTTAGCGTGCTACGCGGCAGAACCAGCTTCTGACTGCTGCGGCGAGGGACCAACTGTACCAACCTCAAACGTTTAATCCTGTCAGCAGCTGAAGGAAAAGGAAACATGGCTGAGAAGGGATCTGCCCCTCTGGAAACCGCCGAAAGCAGCAGCCTGACATGGGTGCACTGCGCGGGAAGTAGGGGAGGGATAAAGAGCAGATCACACCCTGCCCCCTTGAGCGCAGCTGCTCCTCATCCATGGGGCCAGGAGAGGAGAAGGGGCTTTGAGCTTCAAAGCTAGTAGTGCTTTAACTGAAGCTGACAGAGTATCAGACTCTGCTGAGGTGATGGAGTGGGACAAGCTAAGCTGTTTGCTCTGGGCTAACTGGGGCTTCAAAGGCAATGGCTAACATTTGCCCCTCACACATGTGCAGCCAAACGTCCCACGTGGTCAGGGTCAAAGGGAAAGTTCATTAATGGTAGTATCTGTGGAGGCACAGAGTGCTGGAGGAATCTAAGGATAATCTCATGCTTCCTGTCCAGTTTACAAAGAGGAAACAACTCAGAGATGGTAATAGCTCTTCTTAGGAAAATGTAGGTGGGTAACGGATGATCTGGGTCTAGAATATGCCTTCTCAATGGTGGTAAAAACTGTTCTTGGGGGCTGTAATGGATTGAGTTTGATTTAATTATGAATTCCAAAAATATAGATTAGATTATGTTTGTAAACTAATCTTTTCATCTGGGCATGATTAAGTTATGAGTAGGGCGTTAACTGCCACAGCAGTGAGACGTTGAGCCCCACCCCTCAGTGGGCGTGGTCTCAAGGATAAAAGGCTAGAGGAAAGGCAGCAGAGCAAGCAGATTGAAAAGCAGATTGAGTAAAGCAGATTGAGAGAAGCAGAGATTGGAGAGAAGCAGAGATTTGGAGAAGGAGATTTGAGAAGCAGTTCTGATGCTGGAGTGAGCCGTTCGCCCGATAGTCTACAGCTGGCCTTGTGGAGAGACGCAAAGCATAGAAAGCCTCATGGTCTACAGCTGAACTCGTGAAGGAAACAGAAGCTAAGCCCGGAGAGAAACGCAGCCCCGGGAACAGAGGAACCAGGAAGCCTGAACCCTGGAGATGTTGGCAGCCATCTTGCTCCAACACGTGGACTTTGGTGAGGAAAGAAACTTATGCTTTGTGGCCTGGTAACTGTAAGCTTCTACCCCAAATAAATACCCTTTATAAAGACCGACCAATCTTTGGTATAGTTCAAAGGGCACGCCTGTGGCTGACCAAAACAGGGGCTAAAATAATCTTACTATTTTATGTATAAAGCAAGATATACAGTAGATCTGAGGTATTGAAATTTCATGGAGAAGCAACTAGGGGAAAAAATGTCCAAAGAGGCTCCTTAGGTTAGGAGCATAATGAAAAACAGGTCAAGAAATGCTGGTCTGTAATAAAGGACTTCTGTGACCCCTGGTGACCACTCTGATGGCATAAAATGTTTTGGTGTTTCCCTCCATGATTCTATCAGTGAGCTGTGACTTGGGGTGATCTTATGAGCACTTGATAAAACTTCTACAACTGTATTCTTTGTATTCTGATTTATTTCTAACTGTGATAGGGCATCTCCATCCACCATGTTTGTTTGTTTGTTTGTTTGTTTGTTTGTTTATTTATTTTTATTTTCTTTTATTTCCATCCACCATGTTTAAAACCAAATTATAGCCAAGATTATGAAATGGGTGAGAAATGATTTATTACTGGGAAATGTCACAGAATCCAAGGGTAGGAAGTACAACTGGTTGCCACAAAGACTCAAGTCAGGAACTGGAAAGTCAGGAGACAAGCATGACCCTGCGTAAATGTGGGTTTTATCAGGGAAGTAGAGCTGAGTTTTACGGAATAAGGAATATGTTATAGAAATTAGACCTTATGTAATTATGGGAGGAACTGAGGAAGCCAAGATCCAAAGTGGATCAGAGAAAAGACTCTGATGAGCCCTGGGGTGATGGAATGTGCCGGAGCCCCAGGAAGCTGGGGTTGTTCGGCTGATGGAGGGTGACCACGAAGGAGGCGGGTGGCAGGCCGTGGCTCTTGGCAGCTTCTGCCTCTGGAGTTTGCGTTGAAGCAGCTGGTAGTGGGTCTGGCGTCTGTGGTGGGTCCAGGGTCTGCGCTGGTCAGCAAGGCCGACAGGAAGGAAGGTGCGCTGGCGCTGGAACGAGGGGGTGGGGTGGAAACCACCAGAACGGTTAAATACCCATTCCAACTGGGAGACGGTGTCCAGCTGGGCCAGATTGCTCAAGGGTCCATCTCTGGCCCAGACAGCATCTGATGGACGGTGGGGCCAGCTCCAGCTCCCCACCAGTTCTCAGAAAAGGAGTCTTGGACTCAGCAGGTGCCAAGAGACGTGACTCTATCTCCTGTGTAATACAGTGAAGGAGCTGGAATTGTTGAACCTGGGGAAAAGAGATGACTTCGGGGTCCATAATAGCTGCCTTCAGGTGGTTAAAGGGGATAGAAACTGTTGTATATGCAAGTAATAGACTCGATGGAGGGAAAACAGGGACGCAGTGGCTTAGTAAGAGGAAGACGTTTTCACGGTCAGAATACTCCCAAGGAGGAGGGGTTTATAATTGAAGTATTTAGGTACAGCCTGTATCCACTACTTACCAAAGATTTTGTTTCAAGTATTAAAGACAGGGATTGTGCTAAATGACTTTTAAGATCAAGTTCAAC
>PVKH010044624.1:0-10588 GCA_004027955.1 Chaetophractus vellerosus | reverse complement strand
ACTGGATGGTTGCAAAAATAGTACAAAACTCATACAGAAAGCTCAAATACACCCTCCCCTCCAGATACCCAGATCCACCAATTTTAATATTTGGCCCCATTGACTGTATCATTCTCTTTATCCATCTGTCTGTTTATATATTTTCCAAACACTTAAGAGTAGGTTGTATACATCATACTCCTTAAACACATAATCCTTCCATGCACATTCCTTAAGAACAAGGATATTCACTTATTAACTACCTTAAGTACAGTTATCAACAGTTTTCAACATTGCTATAAAGCTTACAGCCCATATTCCAATTTATACCTTTGGGTTCAAAAAGTATAGACTGTGGAACCAAAGAAGACATGGTGTTTGCCTTAAAACTGGTTAGAGTATGCTGTTCCCATTGATGGAATTTTGTATCAATTTTTAAAATCTTTTTTTTTTTAGCTAAAAGGGCTAAATGGAAGCTCTTGTTCATTCTGAACTAATTTTTCCCCCTAGTTTCCTTTTATAGTAGCTTTATTCTGTTTACATTTGCCTTTGATTTAATTAAAGTGGCAATACTACTTCTGGAAGGGTCTATCCATATCATCTGTTTCAATTTTCACTGCTTTCGATGTTAAGCAGAGGCAAAGGAAGAAGTAAAATCTTACTTGTCTTTCCTCTCTATAAATGGTTTTGAGCAAATTGAATCAAGCGGCAGGCCTTGGGTGGCTGTGTTTGTCTGCATTCCTCCATATGAGAGTTCACATTTAATATGTTACTGATTAGAGAGAATTACCCCCCTACACACACACTTGAAGAAGCAGATGTACAGTTATATACATAAAGTTTTCCATTCTTTTGTCCTTGAGAGGTAGCTTGATATTTTGCTTTATGCCAAATGTTTCTTTTACTAATCATGTCCAACTCCAAAAATTGTAAAACCGTTTTACCAGAGGTGTTGCACAGGGATGCCCTAGAGAATTCTTACGTTAAATATACCTTGTTTCTGGCAGTCTTGGCTGCTAGTTGGAGAATCTACTCACATTTATCAAAAAGTAATAATAGTTTTTAGGGTCTAAGTATGGCAAGGACAGGATCGTTGTCAGCCAAATTCTGTTGTGCTAGCCTGGTGGTCTATGCCCAGGGCTAGGCAATTCAGCAATACATCTTGAGGTGATGCACCTGGGTCAGACATTGGGCAAGGGGAAAGACTTCCATAGGAGAAGATTGGGTAAATATACATTTAAACAATGAAGATCATTTATTTCTCCTACCATAAACATTAAAACAAAATAGAACTGTCCTGAAGTCTTCATCAATGCCCATAGGCTGATGGAAATTTATATGTCAGACCCCTTTTACTCTTGTTCTGCTGGTAGCTTTATTGTGCTCATGTATCCCCTTTCCTATGTGTGTGGACAACTTTGTTTTTTCATTCTGAAATATAGCCACGTTTGGGTTTGTCTTTCTTCCAAGTGCTCTAAATTTTATGTAGCTTTTTTTTAAAAAAAAATTACAACCCCCCCCCCCTTTCTGCTTCTTCTTGCTGTGTTCATTTTTGCATTCTTCTGTGTCTGCTTGTCTTCCCCCGCTGCAGCGACCCGTGGAGTCAGCTCACCTTGCGGCGGCTTGCCCTGCCTGTGGTGGCTTGCCTTCTCAAGGCGGCCTGCCTGTTCGAGGAGGCCCTGGGAACCGAACCCCAGGCCTCCTATGTGGTAAACCGGCACCCACCAATTGGGCTACAGCCAACCCCCTGTAGCTTTTTGATTTAGATGTGTTTCCTCCTACCTACATAGAAGGTCACAGGCTACACAAAACCGTTTGCACAGGATATAATTAAGATGCCCATTTATACTGAAGAACTTCTTTCAATTTTAGTGGGCTCTCTGGCTCAGTTGGCTAAAAAGGGGGCAAACTTGCATGTATATTGGCTAGGTGCTAGCAGACTTGGTTGTGAAGCTTGGAAATGTCATTCTCTCAGAACCCTCTTAGTGTGCTCTGGGGTGGAGGGGCAGTGACATGTGCCAAGGCAAGCAAAAAAAAAAAAAAAAAAAGTTGTCAATGCAAAAGAAATTGAGAAAAAAATTTTCCCAAGAGAGCAAGATCATTTGTTATTATGAAGGACTTATACTAGCTTGTAAACATGTGGGTCCTATTGAGATGTTGAGCCTTCAATTGCACACTGCTTGACTGGACTTAAAAGGTAGCAGTAGGGTAAGGCTGTCCTCCTGTGGCAGTGATTTCCTTTGCATCCTTAGGCAAGTCTATAGGTAAGCTAAGTTTGTAGCAGTGAAATTGCTGAGTTATAGGATGTATACATTTAAGGTTGATAGACATTGCCAAATTGCCTTCCAAAAATTTTAAAAACGATTTTACATTCCCCCCAATAGTCTGTAAGTTTGCACTGTTTAATAATAGTCTATAGTAGACTATAGTCTGCAAGTTTAACAATGTAGTGGATGCTTACAAACTATTAAAATGTCAGTGAATCTGATTGTTGAAAAAATGCTCTCTGTGTTCCTTAATTATGAGGGAGATTGAGCATTATTTTGTATATTGGCATTTTTGTTCTTTTTCTACAGATTGTATATATTCATCTGCTCATTCCTACCCGCCACCCCCAAATTTGGTTGTTTTCTTAAAGATTTGTAAGGCATTATTAAAGAAATTAACTTTGCTATATGTTTTACAGATATTTTTTCCAGCTATTTGTCTTTTGAAAGGTTTTATGGTTTTTGCTTTGATACAGTTAAGGCAAAAACTGATGAGGATCTTTCTTATATTAAAACTAACACACCACTTGTCATATTATACTAAATTTCCAGCATCAATAGGTGAGAACAATCAATGAGGTGTTGTAGGATCTTCAGCAAGCAAATGCCCTGAGAACCCATTGTCTTTTGTAGGGCAAAGGGAATCAGAGCCCTTTAGAAAATTTTTCTTTTTAATCAACATACATAGAAACCAAAAGAGTTCCCTGATTACCAGTAATCTTAGCCTGATTTAAAATCAGTGCCTAATTTTGTAACCTCTTTTGCGTGACTTTTACTTAACTACTATGATCGGCTATTAGCCATTCAGAATTCCTGTTACTCTGCATATTATATACAGTATTGCTGAATTAATATGTTGCAAAATATTTTATCTGATTATGATCCCTCTGAGGGGAGGATTATGGCTAGTCATGCCCACTCCGATGGATGGAAGGTAAGGCTCAGTAAAGAGTTTGTCTAAATAAATAGATGTTTGTCCATGCAGCAAGAAAGTAGAGCGGTTTTTTTCATGCTTCTGTTAAAGATGGGCTTTGACAGTTTCTTCACCATCTCAGCCAGAATTGTGTTGCTGGAAGTCATCTCAGCTAATAACCTTTGCTGCTTCTTAACTCAAGCAGATGTTTACTTGATGAGGAGTTTTATGTTGAGGCACTAAACATGCCCTGTCTTTTTAGTTTAAAAGCCCCTTTGCCACTTGCTTGGCAGGATGTGCATATCAAAATTGAGTGAACCTGGGTGGTCACTCTGCTCAGTGGAATGGATTCTCTTAATTAGGTAGAAGTTGAGGGTCATTTATTTTAAAGTTTCCTTTCTATTTTTAATAACCATTATATGCTACAGGGTTGCCTTTCCTAATGTTGTGTTTGAGACACTTTTATTTATTTTTTTCTTTTAAAGGAGGTACCAGGCATTGAACCCAGGACCTCTTTCGTGAGAAGCAGGCGCTCAACCATTTGAGTTACATCCGCTCCCTGAGCCACTTACTTTTGTCCAGCTAAAACTAGAAATAAAAATCATAACAGCTTTAATTTCACAGGGGAGTAAAATCTTGTTTTGCAGAGCAGCAAGCTTTCTGCTTTCTGCTCAGTGTTAAGGTTGTAAGTGTGTGTGTGTGTATTTATTCCTATTATTTTAAATGATCAGCATCCTAAATTTGTTATTTGGACTGCACTTTTTTTTTTTTAAGTAATACTTTGTTTTAAAAGGCAGTCTGTCTACCATTACTGAAAAGGTTCAGTGAATAACTGCTCCTCACCTGCCCCCTCCCGATTAATGAGGCATAAACCTCATTGATTTTTACAGTAGTTTGACAGTTTCAAGTGAATTGCATTTTAAAGTGAATTTTGCTGTGTGAATATGATTTCCCTAAAAGTCATGCTCAAGGATTTGCCTTTACCTAACTTTCAAAGTAAATCCTTCTACCCAAATTCAAAATTCTTGGGCATTGGAAGTACAAAGGATTGGATTCTTATGAAGCCCCTAAGCCCAGCTTTTGGGTTTCAGGTTCTAAATGTTTTCTGAAACAGGTAATCTAGTAGAAACATGTAAAAAAGGATTCATAGGAGCAAAGACCAATTTGTGGTAACTTTACTGCGCTTATTAGAAAAGTTTACTTGGAGCACTTGAGTGTCTAAGGCAGGGGTTCTTAACCTTTTTTGTTCCACGGACCCCTTACTAAGTCTACACTATACTGTGTGTTATTTAATAAATATATCACACCTGCACCAACATGTCCCCACAAGAATCATTCTTCTTTTTTTTTTTTTTTTAATTTAAATTCAAGCTCATGGACCCCTTGTTAAGACCCCAGGTCTAAGAAATGTGCTGAGACTTTTTCTTTTTTGGGGGGTGGGGGGTAGGCAAGGGAGTAAAGAGTTTATTAAACAAGAAAAGAGATAAGTACACAACCTGAGACATGAGTTGTGGGTGTTCTACAAAGTGAGTTGCACACATGGGGCCCCAGATTAGGCCTTTTTAAGACCTTTCCTCCTATCCCTTCCTAAAGTTGGGGAGGGGTCTCAGCTGTTTGCTGTTCTGATTGGTTGCCTTACCGTCCTCCCCTTTTAGCTCCCAGGGAACCAGTGGGAGGCCTGTTTGGAGTTTTCTGGGGCTTCCCCTTGACCCCAGAAAGAGTTCCAAATGGGAGTTTGTGGCCAGTGTCTAGGTTGGGTCTTTCTAGCTTTGTTCTTAGTAGCAGGGGGTTTCTGGGTAGGGTCCCAGCCACCTTCCCTCTTTCCCCATACTACCCCCAACTCCACCCTCAGAGTTGATGTCCATTTAAAGCAGTAATTGTTAGGTCAGTTTTATTTTTTATTTAATTTTATCCCCTTTGGTCTAAGATACTGGTATTTTGATCTTTGAGATAGCCAGTAACTAATTATACTTCTCAACCTGAGTTCTCTTCTGACTGATGGCCCTAAATAAATTCCAGTTTATTCCTTCATGTAGAAGTTCTCTTATCTGAAACAGGTTTTGTTTGGTGACTTTTTTCCCATTAATTTTTTGGGGGGTGGGGGGGAAGGGATATGACCCTGATCAGATTTGATAGTGACAATATCAATTTATCAGTTACTTTTAACTCTTAATATGTATAAATTCTGTCTTGTCTTCTTTCTGTCCTATGCTCTAAAGAACTTAAAGCCCTCAGTATATCTTCTCTCTTCTCCTTTATGGGGATGATGGACAAGTAACACTGTCCCCATTTAACAAAGTTAAAGTGAGTAACAAATGTACATAAAAGGTACTCAATAAACATTAACAGGCCTCTTGATCCCTAGCTATTCTTCTTCTCTACTGGTTTCTAGGGATGTGGCTAGCTTTACCTGGGATAACTGCATTTGTACCTTTTCTTTCGACCACCATCTATTTTGATTCTGCTTAGAATGTTCTCAGGGCACATCTCAAATCACCCTCCTGGACTTTGGAGAAATGCTGATTTATGTACTTCCCCAGTAGTGGCTAATATATTCTTTTCTTTACAGTACAATTGCATTATGCTTAGCCTAGAATTTTAAAAATATGACTGAAGTAATTTTGCAAAGCATTCTTATTTAACCTGCATAATATTCATTATTAGCCCTAATCTGTCCTGGTACTTCTTAGTTTTAAAATTTGTCTCACATTGTTCAGTGCCAGGTGCCATCTCTCACATCATGATGTTCTTCAAATCTCAGGGTTCATCAAAATCAGGTGTAACCTATTCTTGCTTACAGTTCAAGTAAAACTGGTTCATTAATTAAATTGGTGTGACTTGAACCTTGAATTAAAATATAAATTTAATGTTTAAAGCTAAACTTTAAGCTTCTCTGATTTTGGCAAACCTGCCTCAATTGCAATCATCAGATAAGGTGGAACCTAAAAAAAAGATTTGCGGGGTTAGGTTTTTATGAACAAAGCCACATAGTTCTACCTCCCAACCATTCCCCCCACCCCTGTTATTTTCTAATTTTGGGCTAAATCATTTTTACAGTTTTTTTCAATGTTTTTTTAAGCATAAATAGCCATCAGTTATCATTAAGCTTCCTTGTGAAGTACTAAAATGTGTGTCTTTTCTCTCTTTTTCCCCCCAGGCTGGACGTAAAGAAAGAAGTGATGCACTCAATTCTGCAATAGATAAAATGACCAAGAAAACCAGAGACTTGCGTAGACAGGTAAGCCGGAAGAAAGTGTCCATTGCTTTCCCAAGTTCTCAATTTTTGTAGTTTTTATTAAAATCCCAATACATTTTATTGAAGGGAAAGGGTAGATTTTCACAGGAAAGTTAGTATTTTTTGCTAATGAGCTCTAAATGGCTAGTAAAATCTCATGAGGGCCTAGAATAATTCAGTCCCAATGGGATGAACTGGATAAATTAGCTCTAGTATGAAAAGGATGTACAGGGAAGAGAATAAATTTAAAATGACTTGGGGACCTCTGAAAATACTCTGAAGGATCTTATATTAGCTTCCTTAGAGTAGATACAGAAATTCCAGTTATTTATTTGACTTGCCTCATTTTGATTACAAATTTGTAGTTCTCTGGGATCCACCATCTTTGATGGAGATCAGTTTATGGTTGAACATGGTAAATGTTGAGCTATTTGGGGTGCTGAATTTTCCTAGTTAGTAAATATGGAGTAAGGAATCTCTTCATTTGATATTAATAATCACATATTTTGGGAATCAGATTTTTAGTCTTTAAAGACAGTAGGGGTGAATTTATAAAATAATGTTTTAAGACTTAAAGAGAAGTTGTAATAATAACACACAATTTCTAAGACCTAGTGGAGGGACAGACATTTTATTGCTCACATCTGATGTAATGCAAAATTAAAGATAGTATGTACCACTAAATCTTTATTCAGTTTCCTTTTGGCGAAGCAGTATCAGAAATGGTTATAAAGATAACCTTTCAGTTTTAAGGTTCATAGTGTGCTAACTTTGTTTGGGTAAACCAGAAAATGGTCTTTATTTTCTCCCCCTCTGTTGTCATTTTTATTTAGTCAATTAGGCTAATTACATATATTTCAAAGCTGTTCGGCCCAGTACTACTTTCTGTTCCTTTAAGATGAAAGCCTTGTAATTCCCAAGAAAAAAGGATATTGTTTTCAAAACTGAAATGCTGTAACTGCAATGGAAAGCATTGTTTCCACAATTACGTGTTTCCTGGTTGCAGTCTATATATCTGCATGGCTTCCATGAGGGGTCTTCATGTAAATGCAGCCAGACTAGTTTGCACTTTAAAAATACAAGAGAAAGGTGATTTAGCTTCTTGGTAGAAATAATATCAAATTTTTACAATTTAATCATTAGCTCCGCAAAGCTGTCATGGACCACGTTTCAGATTCTTTCCTGGAAACCAATGTTCCACTTTTAGTATTGATTGAAGCTGCAAAGAATGGAAATGAGAAAGAAGTTAAGGAGTATGCCCAAGTTTTCCGTGAACACGCCAACAAATTGATTGAGGTAAGTGTATTAGCAGTTTCATTAATTCATAACTTGATAGTGTGGTGATTTTTTTTTTTTTTTTAAATGTACATCCCCCCCTTTTTGCTTGTTCTTGCTGGGTTCATTTTTCTCTGCGTTCCTCTGTGTCTGCTTGTCTCCTCCTGCTGGGGCAACCTGCTGAGTCAGCTCACCGGCGCGGCGACCCGCCTGCTCATGGGGGCTCGCCCTTGCTCGCGGGGGCTTGCCTTTTTGCCCGCCCGCGGGGGCTTACCTTTTCCCACGGCAGTGTGCCCCGCCTGCGTTGGCTTGCCTTCTTGAGGCGGTCCGCCTGTTTGAGGAGGCCCGGGGACTGAACCCGGGGCCCCCCATGTGGTAAACCGGCACCCTACCAACTGGGCTATACAACTGGCCCCTAGTGTGGTGATTTTTAATCACAGATTGTTTAATCAGCTAAACTTTAGGGGTTCACCTAATATGTGATAGGTATAAAATGATAGTCTTTTATTATCACTTAACATCTATCCAAAACTACCATTTTTGTCAGTTTACATTAGTTATGTGTATAATTAAACATGGATAGTTCCTATCTTGGAAATTTAACATCTCTACTTAATGAAGATAAAGCTAGATAATGACATACCTAGACTCAAAAGACAATACAGAAGAAAGTGATGACTATGAGCTGGAGCTTAGGAGCCAGACTGCCTTGGCCTTCATCCTGGCAAGTTATTTAACCTCTCTGGATTTCCATTTCTTATCTGTAGAATTCGTCTGTACAACTAATACCAACCTTGGGAATATTGTGGAGATTAAAAGTAATGATGTATGTCAAATGCTTATCCCTATGCCTGAAACATGGACTCATCTCAGTCTTCTTATTTTAAGAGTAAAGAAACTGAGCCCTAGAGTGCTGCTACTTAGATATGTTTGTATTGTAGTAATCTGTATGTAAGTGGTTGATTTGTAGGGTGGTAAGAAGAAAGAGGAATGAATTTACCATTTAATTTCCAGGCAAGCTAGACCTGTTCCTACCTTTTAATAACTGAAATTATGCTATTGTTTAATTTATTTGTTATTACTATATTTTGGAAATTTGACACACACTAAACATATTTGATTTTGTAACCTTAATGCAGAACATCTAATGTTGGGAAAAGACATTCCAAAGACCATTTGGTAGGTTGGTCATTATGTAAGAACAGAAAATGAGCCTTTATGTAAAATATATGTCTTGTACTTTTGGATTTATAGTGGTGTTAGGCCATTCCAAGGAAAACATCAGTAATCATATTAAATGCATTGCTAATTTTACATCTGGTTTTTTTGGACATTAATTTAAGTGTTATTCTGACCCAGATTAATTATGTACAGAGCCTGGCATTTGAAATTAAAATTGGGAGACTTTTCATTTTGTGTCTCCACTAAGCATAATCTTGTTCACAACACTCACATGACATTGGAAACAATTGGATACAATTTCCAAATCTACAAAGATTGTCTTCAGGAAGCCAACCTTCTCTGAGTAGCCTATGTTTTAGAAAGTTTGGTAGTTGTTTGGGCCTCACCGGTATGCCTGTGTGGCAGGAAACAAGGATACTGTCAGCCCACAGCATTGGTTTATGGGCACCAGTAATGGCTGGATATATCAGCTTAGTCTCAGAGAGCAGGCTTAGACTGTACTGGAGCTCATGGCCCCTTAATTAGGGCCAGCTGCAACATCTCCAGCCTCACCAGCCTGACAGAGCTGGTGCTTACTGAGTGGCTGTTGTGTACCAGGTGTGTGTACTTAACACAACATTTCTCAGGTAAGGAAACTGATCTTAGAGAGGGTAAGTAACTCTAGCAATGAGGGATGTGCCATTTGAGCTCACTGGTCTAACACCCACTTGGAAGCAGTGGGTCAACCTAGTGGCATTGGAGACCTTGTTTCAGAAGCTTTGTCTGTGCTTATACTTTTTATTTCATCTGAACGTCACCAACCAAGGACTCCTTAGAGTTTGGTGCTCTCCATCTTAGCTCAGTTCTGATCTCTCACCTCTCAACCTTCTTCATGCCCTCCACCCCCATCACATATTCTAAATGTGTTAAATGACACATGGCTTTTCTTTGCTTGAGGCATAACCATAGACTTTGTACTGACATTCTGCAAACAGTTAAATTTCATTTATGGTAATAGACACACTTGGGTATATAACTGCATATATGCATGAAAAAGAAATGAGTTTTTAAAATGTAGACGCCTCAAATTCCTGAGTCAAGGTAGAACTTTATTCTTCAATGACAGGGTTTCTCCCCACACCACTTTTATATGATAATTGTAGGCTTTGAACTAGTGAGAGATTTGTTTTAAGCAAAGATAAAATACTTCACTGTGATTGATTTGTTAATCTCTGACTTTTTCCTTTTTTTCATCAGTTCTCTCCAAAATTTCTTGGATTGTAGGTCCATTTGCCATTTTCCCCGTGGGTATAGGGGAAGTAAGAGTGCCTTGTAAAAGCTGAGCCTACCTGGTATGGTGAGAGGCTTCTTGCCCGAAGGGAGGGGCTTAGATTCTGCAACCACTGAGAATGCTACTGGATATGTTTGGGAGGGGCAGTCCTCCTCATCCTCAAAGTGGGTGGAACACATGGTTTTCAGGTAGCTGGACTAACAGGACAAGTGTGTTTCCTGCAGCTTTACGTAGATACTGTTTGTGGATGTTTACCCAGTATACTACTTGTTTTGGTCAGCCAAAGGTGTGCCTTTTGAAATATACCAAAGATTGGTCGGTCTTTATAAAGGGTATTTATTTGGGGTAGAAGCTTACAGTTACCAGGCCACAAAGCATAAATTTCTTCCCATACCCAAGTCCACGTGTTGGAGTAAGATGGCTGCCGACGTCTCCAGGGTTCAGGCTTCCAGGTTCCTCTGTTCCCG
>PVKH010044623.1:0-10582 GCA_004027955.1 Chaetophractus vellerosus | reverse complement strand
AGGTGGGGGGGGGCCAGCTGTAGCCCAGTTGGTAGGGCGCCGGTTTACCACATAGGAGGCCCCAGGTTCGGTTCCCGGGGCCTCCTTGAGCGGGCAGACCGCCTTGAAAAGGCAAGCCGCCATGGGCAGGGCAAAGCCATCGCGGGCAGAGCAGGCCCCCACAAGCAGGCAGGCCGCCGCGCAGTGAGCTGACTCGACGGGTCGCCGCACCAGGGGGGGACAAGCAGACACGAAGGAGCGCAAGAGTGAACACAGCAAGAACAAGCAGAAAGAGGGGGGATACGTAATAAAAAAAAATCATTAAAAAAAAAAAAAAGAATGAAAGAGGCCCCCTATCTCAGTCCCTATAGAAGAATCAACTCAAAATGGATCAAAGACCTAAATATAAAAGCCAGGACCATACAACTACTAGAAGAAAACATAGGGAAACACCTTAAAGATCTTGTGGTAGGTCATGGTTTCTTGGACTGTATACCCAAAGCATGTGCAACAAAAGAAAAAACTGATAAATGGGACCTCCTCAAAATTAAACACTTTTGCACCTCAAAGGACTCTGTCAAAACGCTGAAAAGGCAGCCAACTCAATGGGAAAAAATATTTGGAAATTACATATCTGATAAGGGTTTAATATCCAGGATATAAAAAGAGATGTTACAACTCAACAATAAAAAAACAAACAAACAAGGGGGCTGGCTGTGGCCAGATGGTAGGGAGCCGGTTTACCACATAGGAGGCCCCGGGTTCGGTTCCCGGGACCTCCTCGAGCGGGCAGACCGCCTTGAGAAGGCAAGCCGCCGCAGGCAGGGCAGGCCACCGCGTGGTGAGCTGACTTGATGGGTCACCACAGCGGGGGGAGACAAGCAGACACAGAAGAATGCAAAAATGAACACAGCAAGAACAAGCAGAAAGGGGGGGATATGTAATTTTAAAAATTAAAAAAAAAAAAAAGACAAACAATCCAATTAAAAAATGGGCAAAAGACTTGAATAGACATTTGTCCAAAGAAGAAATACAAGTGGCAAAAAAACACATGAAAAAATGTTTAACATTTTGGGAAATGCAAAACAAAGCTACAATGAGGTATCATATCACACCTATTACAACAGCCAATATTAAAAAGGCAGAAAACTACAAGTGTTGGAGAGGATGTGAAGAGACAGGAACACTTATTCACTGTTGGTGGGAATGTAGAATGGTACAGCCACTGTGGAGGACTGTCTGGCAGTTCCTAAAGAAGTTGAATATAGACTTGCCACATGACCCAGCAACACTATTACTGGGTATACACCCAGAAGAACTGAGAGCAGTGACACGAACAGACATCTGCACACTAATTTCATAGTGGCATTATTCACAATTGCCAAAAGATGGAAGCAACCCCAGCGTCCATCAACCAATGAATGGATAAACAAACTGTGGTGTATACACACAATTGAATATTAGGCAGCTGTAAGAAGAAATGAAGTTGTGAAGCATATGACATCACAGATGAACCCGGAGGACATTATGTTGAGTGAAGACAGACACAAAAGGACAAATAGTGCATGATTGTGTTATTATGAACTAAGTATTTTGTGTAAACTCATGGAGTGAATAACTAGAATACAGGTTACCAGAAAATAGAATGAGTTTAGAGAATGGAAAGCTGAGGGTTAACATGTGCAGAATTGGTAAAAATTTGTTTATCTTTGGAAAAGAATAGAAAAGGTGAAAACACATCATAGTGTTTGTAAATAGCAGTGCTATTATATGGGTATGACAGTGGTTGAAAGGGAAAGTCTAATGTCATGTATATTTCTAGAAGGGAAGCTAAAAAATGTAACATGGGACTATAAAGCACAGTAAAACCTCATGTGAAATATGAATATGGGTAATATTGCATGTATAAGACTTTTTCTTTGAAACTGAACAAATATATGTTAATATTATACGATGTTAATATCAGGCAAAAACAAAACAAAAAAACAACACCCCACATTATGTTAGGTGAAAGAAACCCGAGACAAAGCACTACATATTGTATAATTCCATCTATACAAAATGTAAATATGAATCGATTTGTAAAGATGGAATTAGATTAGTGGTTATGTAGGGCTGGGGAAGGATAGAAAGATTGAGAGGTGACTGCTAATGGGTACAGAGTTTTTCTTTTTGGAGTAATTGTTCTAAATTTTTTCATGGTGGTAGTGTACGCACAACACTGTGATTATGCTAAAAGCTGTTGATTGTACACTTTGGATAGATTATCTCAATAAAACTGCTTTTTGAAAAATCTTCTTTCTTCAGATTTTGACAATTTTGCTATAATGTATATTCGTGTAGATCTCTTACAAGTCCAGCCTGCTTGGAGTTCATTCAACTTCCTGAATGGGTAAATTCATGTTTTCATCAGATTTGATAAGTTTTTAGTCATTTATTCTTCAAATACTTTTTCTGCCCCTTTTTCTCTCTTGTCCTTCTGGGACTCCAATGACACAAGTGTTGGTACACTTGACGGTGTCCCACAGGCCCCTCAGGTTGTTTACAGTTGTTCACATTTTTTCTTTCTGCTCCACACACTTTTCCCCAAGTTCACTGATCCTTTATTCTCCCAGTTCAAATCTGTTGCTAAATCTGTCTAACGAGTTTTTCGTTGCAATTCCTGGACTTTGCTGCTCCAAAATTTGTTTGGTTTGTTTTTATAATTTCTATCTCTTTATTTTGTTTAGATGTTTATCTAATTTTCAATAGTTCTTTGTATATGGATTTCTTTAGCTCACTAAACATATTTAAGATAGTTGGTTTAAAGTCTTTGACTAATAGTTCCAATGTATGAATTTCCTCGGGGATAATTTCTAGCAAATTCCTTTTTTCTTGTGAATGGGCCATACTTTCATGTTCCCTTGTGTGTTTTATAATCTTCTGTTAAGAAGTACAAATTCTGAGTATTATGCTGTTATAACTCTGGAAATATAGTTCTCCCACTTCTCTGGGAATGCTAGGTTTCTATTGTTATTGTTGTGGACTGGAGTTGTCAATTTGTGACTTTTCCAAACTATTTTTGTTCCCAAATGGGAAAGGGAAATTGAAAATAGAAGGGGAAAAAAAAGGTACTGCTTCTTTAAAACTTCTCTGCCATTTTTGCCTGGGTGTGGGGGGTGGGTTAGAACAATGGCTGCCCTCAGAGCCAACTCCCTCCCCCTGCCTCAGTGATCTGAAGTAGTTGATTAAAAGCAGTGATCAGCAATCAGACCAAACACCCTTGATTTTGAAGGGCTAGGTTCTTATAACCCACCCTGGGACTGGCAAGCTGCACCAGGAACCCACCTACAGTCCCCACTGCTGCCTGCCACATGGTGGTGGGATGGAGGGTAATAGCTGCTGCACTGAAGGTGAATTGGAAGAAAAAATTCACTGTTATTTACCATACTTTATACCAGCCTCTTATTCCAGGTCTTCCCTAGATGCTGTACAATATTCCGTAAGATTCCAGAGTTTCAGAATAGTTGATTCAGACAGTTTCTGCAAGTTTAAGAGATGTTTTGGTGGAGGGACTGACTCCTGAACTTCCTAATCTACCATCTTCTCACAATCCTCCTCTACAGTGCTTTTAGAAAATGTTTCTAATGGTTTAAGTTCCATAGACTCCTCTGTAGACACTTACAATTTGAGAGAGGGAGAGTAGAATATGCGTTCAGACAAAGAAATTTTACTTTGGGGCTTTTAGATATGTTTATTTGACCTTCAGCCAGGTGGTTCAAGAAATTCTCCTACGTTAAGAATCTGTCCAATTTCTCAACTTTACACACTTTTGTCAACAGTTCCTACTCTATCTGCTGTCTTTTCAGAAGAACATTCACATACTCCAAGTCTCACCATCTGTCTGTTCAATATATTCATTTAACAGTAAGAAGGTGAAGGTATATTCAACCAATACTACTCTTCTTGATTATTAGGAAAAAATTAAAACCTTTTTACAAGCCCCAAAGAAAATGCAGCACTTACAATTATATTCAATAGCAATGGATCCACTAAGGACTGTATGATTTACAAAGTACAAAGTACTCGGATTTAGGTCCCGAACCCATTACCCAACAACACCCACACTCTATTGCTCCACACTTCTCTAGGGGAAGCTCTGAAGGACTATCATGAAATGCTGGTCCCTCAAGGGTACTAAAAGATCAACACTGGTATTCCCTGCCTTCCCTTCCTCCTCCATCTTTCTCCTCCTAAGCAGGTCACAGCTGAAGAAATCTGCAAGTTGTTAAATGTCTAATCTCACATGGGTCTTCACTGTTACTTGGCAATGACTTTATCTCATATTGACTTATAATACATCTGGCAAGAGTCTTTAACAAACTTTGGTTACTTTTCTCATTCCCATGTCTCCCACCCCTAAACCCAGCACTCACTTGAGCAGTTATTCTCAACCTACGTGAGGTATCAAAACCCACCTGAGAAAGCTTTTACAATGGTATGCTTGTTACCCACTGCTGCTGCTATCTCCCCTCCACTCACAAATTCTAATATAGCTGTTTGAGATAACAGAATATCAGGGAGGGGCATATGGATTTTGAAAAGGTGACCTCCTTGAGGGTAGAGGTCTAATTTTATTAATTTCTGTACCCAGTACTCAACCCAGTGCCTAACAAGGGTAGGCACTCAGGAAAGATTGCTAAATGAATATACAAACCCTTGAAATATTTCATTTAGGTAAATAATCTCATGATCACCAAATCCAAATGCCTTTGATCATTTTACATCCTTTGCAACATTTCACAATGTTGAGGCAATAGGTTATAATGATTAAAAGCATAAATTCTGGAACCAAATTAGCAGATTGAAACACTGGCTCCACTGCCAGGTAGGAGTTCTGTAACTTTGGGCCAAAGTTTCTGAACCTCTCTATGCTTCAGTTTCCTCATCTGTAAAATCAAGGATGAAAAAAGCACAGGGTATTGTGAAAATTACATGCCGGTACATATAAAGAGTTTAGAAGAGTATTTAGGACATAGAAAACACTTTATAAATGAGAGCTAACATATTCAATACTATTATAAGAAATTTTGAAAAATTTCCCCTGGCTTTTTTTTTTTTAACCTTGCCCAACTATCCTTATTTTCTCCCCCTCTGACTTTTTCAGTTGCCTCCTATATCTCTTTTGCTCTCTAAATGTAAAGCTTTCACTCACGGTTCTTTCCTCAGTGCTCTTTGCTCTCACCCACGGTAATCTCATTTAACCCCTAAAAGCCTCACTATGTCTATGTGGATGAAGCCAATTTTAATGTCTCTCCTGTGGCTCCAATTCAATCTGCCCATTTGAACACATAGAAACTGAAGTCATCATCCTATCTCAGGCTGGCAAATCTCCTGATTTCCCCAGATCTATGAAAAATTCCCAACATTTCATTGTTACTGAATACCCAAAGATTACAATAATGACTCCCTAAGAATCAGGAAACGAGATTAGTTTCAGAGAGTTTAACTTTAAGATGAACATACTGTTCACTTTAACACGTTGTTGAAGTGGTTCAGAGCACAGTTGCAGGCAATGTCATCGGAAGAAAGAGAATGGATCTGAAGCTAGTAGAATTAGACCTTTTAAATCAGACTGAAGTGTCTTTATTTAAGTGTCAAAAGGAAAAACATGGCAGTCTACAGTAACCTAGACTGACAAGTTAGAGAAGTACATAACGAGTGGTATAATAGAGGCTCCGAAGCTCAGGATAAGTATAAGCGCAGGCAGAGGAGAAGAGATAGGGGTGTGAAATGGAATCTTCTACTGAATGCAAGACTTTCCTTATATGTCCTTCGGGCAATATAGTACACACTAGACAATCTGCCTAACTCCATTCAGATTTCACTTACAAGTCTCACACTCTATGTGCCATGTAAATCCTTATCATTGGTCAACTTCCAATGAAGGTCTGCCTCCAGAGAAATTTTTTTGGTCATATGGATGTGTTTTTATTTCCAAGCCCTGTTACAATGACTTTTTTTAATGAATTAATAAATTCTTGGTTATGATCTGGGTTTCCACATACCTTAATTACAGGGAGAGAATGTGCTGATTTTGCCAACATGAACACATCTATTCTCTAGGACAGTTATATTTGACATTGTGAATTAAATGATTAAAAGGGTAGACTCTGAAACCAAATGCCTGAATTTGAATCCTGGTTCTAGCATCTACTATTCTGTAACCACAGGCAAATTATTTCAATCTCTTTATGCCTCAGTTTCCTCATCTACAGAATGGGAATAATGGTATTACTTACCTCATAGGGTTGTCATAGGAATAAATGAGAAAATATGTAAAACATGTAGAATAATAACTAGTACATAAAGCATTCAGTAAATGGTAGCTATTGTTATCTTTGTCTCATATACATTTTGGTTGCTTGAGATGGTTTGTTGTAAGCCTGATCCTAGCATCTGTGGATCCAATCCAATTTCCTTCATGTAAAATCTTGACCACCTCCATTTCCCTTAGACCGGGAGTTCTTAACCTAAAGGCCACAGTGAACTTTAGAAAAACTTTATGCAAAATTGCAGATAGACAGATAGAAAGATAGAAAGAATGTATTTTTCTGATTTAAGGGCCATAGCTTTTATCAGCTCCTCAGTGAAGAATATGATCCCAAACATACTTTGAAAATCAAAGTAGGACCCACTGTCATAACATTACCACAACCACTGTCATCCCTCCCCCTGCCCTGTAAATGATTTGTATTCTTGTTCCTGAGCCTCTATATTCAATACATTGCAATATTTTAAAAATTCTCTCCCTGCAATATTATACCAGCATGATTCTTCCCTCTTTCAATATTGCCAGCCAGGTAACTTCTTCAAAAGAACTATAATATTATCACTCCCCCTAATCGAAAACATGGCTACTAACTAAAGCTAAATTACATTCAAGCCTGTACAAATTGCCATAACCTACCTTCCCAGCCTTGTCCTCATTGTCCTCCATATATGGCTTTAAATCAAAAGAGTCACTTGCCGTTGCATACCTCCATGCAGCTTTCCTACATAGCTGATGCTACTCTGTCTATGATGTTTTCTCACCACGTTGTGACCATCTTCAATACCACTTCCTTCATTAAGCCAGTGGCCTTCTTCAATAGTCCATGTCTTTAATATGATAGAAGGGCCATTAATAGGGAAGCATACAATCATGTAGCAGGGTTTCTCGAACTCAGCATGACTAGTATGCCAGGCTGGATAATTCTTTTTATTGTGGGGAGCTGTCTTATACAACATAGGATATTTAGCAGCATCCCCAGCCTCCACCCTTTAGATGCCAGTAGCACACCCCCACACATACACATACACTTGTGACAATAAAAAAATATCTCCATCAAATGGTTGAGAAACACTGATATGTTACAATGGATATATTTACCTTCTCCTGCTAAACAGTAAATTCACTGAGAACAAGGGACAATGATATTCTGTACTTTAAAATTTTCAATATTACATTGTATAGATTATGACAGGTTTAGATAAATATTTGTGTGTTAATATTTCCAAAGTCAGTAGACAACACATCCTAAGCTACCACACTCCAAGGATTTCTAGGTATTTGTTAAACTAGAAACACTAAATTTCAACCTTGTTAAGTAAAACTTTTAAAAGGCAAAAACTGCTATATCATAACCTCCCCATAATTTTCAAAAAATACTATTAGTTACACTTGTGCTTCAATGTAAATGGATGGAACATTATACAGCTTAAGTGGCAATGAACTTCATAAAGGTAACAATAGTATTCCTTTACTGAGGACTTACAGAAGAGTAATAGAAGCCATCACCCCCTCTCTTCAAATACCCTATATAGTCTATGAAGGTCATAATATTATTATCTCAGTTAAATGCCTAGAAACATTCAAGTCCCCGACAGTGATAGGGCTAAAGTTTCAATCCAAGCCTCCTAAATCAGGGTTAATTACCTGGATCAGTGATTCTCAACCCTTGCTACACATTCAAATCCCACATAGAAGTAAAAAGAACAGAGCCTTTGGCCTCCCTACAGACCAATTAAATTAGACATAAGGAATGGTGCTGAAGTTTAAAACTTTAAAAAATCCCCAGTGGATTCTAACATGCGGCCAGGGTTGAGAGCTGCGCTCACAGACTAGTTCAAATGTTGCTTACCTTGACAGTTAAAATAAAGACTATTACTATCTCCTGCCTTGCAGATGCCCAAGACAAGCCACATGCTCAGAAAAGACAAGGTTTCAACAAAAGATTATAAATCATACAAATATACAGGAAGCTCAAAGATCTACAGGAAAACAAAAGAATGAGGGGTGACTGTGATCTCAAACCATATATAAAAATTAACTCAAAGTGGATCAAAGACCTAAATATAAGAACCAAAACTAAACTCACAGAAGAAAATGGAGGGAAGCATCTTCAGGACCTTGTATTAGGCAACGGTTTCTTAGACTTAACACCCAATGCGCAAACAATGAAAGAAAAAATAGATGAGACGCCACCAAACTAAAAACTTTTGTGCATCAAAGGACTTCATCACGACACTAAAAAGACAACCTAGGGAACAGAAGAAAATATTTGGAAACTACATATCATTCAGGTTTAATACTAGGATTTATTAAGAATCTTAAAACTCAACAACAAAAAGGCAAACAACCCAATTTTAAAATAGGAAAAAGACTTGAACAGATATTTCTCCTAAAAAGATATACAAATGGCTAAAAAGCACATAAAGATGCTCAACATCATTAGCCCATTAGGGAAATGCAAATCAAACCCATAATGAGATACCATTTCACTCCCACTACAATGGCTACTATTTAAAAAATGGAAAATTACAAGTGTAGAGAGGATGTGTAGAAATAGGAACACTCTTTCATTGTTGGTGGGAATGTAAAACAACGCAGCCACTCTGGAAAACAGTTTGTCAGTTCTTCCAAAAGTTAAATATAGAATGAACATATGAACCAGAAATCCCACTTCTGTGTATACACCAAAAAGAATTGAAAGCAGAGACTCAAAAAATATTTGTACAACAATGTTCACAACAGCATTATTCACAACTGCCAAAAGATGGAAGCAACCCAAGTGTCCACCAACCAATGAATGGATAAATACATGTGTTATATCCATACAATGGAATATTATTCTGCTATAAAAAGAAATGGAGTGCTGGTGCATGCTACAACATGGATGAAACTTGAAGACATCATATTGAGTAAAATAAGCCAGACACAAAAGGACACATATTGTATTGTCTCACTGATAATGAAATAACTAGAATAAGCAAATTCATAGAGTCAGAAAGTAGAATACAGGTTACTAGGATCCAGGGTGGGGGTATGGAATGGGGAGTTCATGCTTAATTGGTACAGAATTCCTTTTAGGGATAACAGAAAATTTTGGGAAATGGATGGTGGTACTGGTAGCACAGCATTGTGAATATAATTAACACACTGAATTATATATCTGAACACGGATAAAAGGGAAAACTTTAGGTTATCTTCATGTTACTAGAATAAAAACTAAAAGACAAAAACCAACCACAGCCCTAGCAGTGAACCCTAATGTAAACTAAGGACTATAGTTAATAGTACACTTATAATAATATTCTCTTATCAGTCATAATAAAGGTCTTAGACTAATGTAAAATGTTAATAATAGGGATGGGTGGATGAGAATTCTGTATTTTCTGCATGACTTTTCTTTATTTACATATTCTCTAATAAAAAAATTTTTTTGAGGAAAAAAATGCTAAAGGAAGTTCTGCAGGTTGAAAGGAAAGGACATAGACAACTAACAGAAGCCACACAAAGAAAAATATCTCTGGGTAAAGATAATGACATGGATAAATATAAATACCAGTACTTTTGTTATAGATTTAGAATGTTACATTTAAACCCCATGGTAACTACAAAGAAAATATAGAATATGCAAACTTATAAAAAAAGAAAGTAGAGTTCAGGTTACCAGGAGCTGGGGGGGGAGGGGACAGGAAGTTTATGTCAAATCAGTATAGAACTTATGTTTGGAGTAAAAGGAAAGTTCTAGTAATGGATGGTAGTGAGGATTCTGCACCACTGCGAATGTAATTAATTCCAATGAATGGCATGCTTGGAAAGGGTTGGGATAGGAAGATTTATGTTGCATATGTTTCCACAATTAAAAGAAGAAGAAGAGGGCCCGGCTAGATAGCTCAGATAAAGAGCGCGCTGGGGTACCACATGGGAGGCCCCGGGTTCGGTTCCCGGGGACCTCTCCGAGCGGGCAGACGGCCTTGAGAAAGGCAAGCCGCCGTGGCGGGGCAGAGCCGCCGTGGGCAAGGCAAAAAGCCGCCACGGGCAGGGCGGAGCCCCCACAGGCATGGCAAAGTCACCCGTGAAAAGCGGAGCTGCTGCCTGCGAAGCGGAAGCCGGCAGCCCGCAAAAACATGGAGGACTGCTGCCCGCAAAACATGGAGCGGAGCCGCCATGAAAATGGAATGGAGCCACCCACGAACGGAGCGAGCCGCCGCCGCAAAGACGGGGGGAGACAAGAAGAAAACATAGAAAAACACAGAAGAATGGACACACAGCAAGAGCAAGTGGGGGGGGGGATAT
>PVKH010044622.1:0-10587 GCA_004027955.1 Chaetophractus vellerosus | reverse complement strand
TGGGAGTTCTAGGGAGAGGAAATGCCAAAACAGGCAGCTCACAGGCCAAGGTAAAAGTCCTGCCTAATGCGTGGACTCTCTAGGCAAGGAGCCCAGGGACATTAGAGTATGGGGGGTGGGCAGAGAGTCATGGATCCTGTCGAACCTCCTGGATCAGCTTTGAGGTGGGAAGCATGCACTTGACCTTTGGTCAGGCTATTAGCTGAGGACAGTACTACTTAGTGGTTACAGCTGAGCTTCAAGGCTGCTGCCTGGTCTTCAGTAGTGGTTCTATCCATGAGCCTTGGTTTGCTCATCTGTAAAGTGGGGATCATGCTAGTTTCTACTGCATGCAAAGTTGAGAGGATGAAATGAGCTATGCCTGTAAAATGCTTAATACATGATACGCTCTCAATAACTAGTTGGCCACTGCCTCTGTTCTATTCCTGGTGGACGTGCAGAGCCTTTCTGGGTCCTGTCTGAGGATGCTGCAGAATATCCTAACTGGGCAGGCATAAGGGCCACTAGTTCAACCCTCTGCTCAGTAAAAGGATTCCCGGATTCTTTGACCCTCTCGTATGGGGGGCATTCTCAGACTGTAGGTGGGAAGAAGAGTTCTGTGAGTAGAAACAGGTCTCCCCTCTCATCTCTCCCACCCTGGAGCCCTGGCCAGACCTTGACAGTCCACATGGCAAAGGTTTTCCGAATGACTCCGGTAGTCGTTGCACCAGTAGTGGCTGTTGATCTGAAATATGCCATAGTCGAAGCTTCCATCTGCATTTTCATTTATCTTTGATATGTTGAAGCCACTTTCCACAAAAGCCAGGCACAGCCCTTAGATCAAAGAGAAGAGGGTCAGGATTTAGAGGGGGCCAAGCTGAAGGAGAAGGGAGAAGGAGAAGGAGTGAGGGAGGTGAGCAATCAGAAGAAAGGAGCAAGGCCCAAGAGGCCAGAGGGCTAGAAAGAAACATTCCCAAGAGGGGCATCTCCTCCCACCATCCATCCATCCACGCTCCAGCAACATAACCACGCCTCCATCCAAATGCTCAGCCATCCTTTCTGCACTAGTGAGCACCTACCACGTGCCAGGAACTGTGCAAAGCCCTGTGAGGGACATTTAGCTGGGTCAAACACTGATGCTATCTATAGCCTGGGGCCTATAGAACAAGAAGGAAAGTACATATGTCCCTAACAAACACAAAGCGAGACAGGAGAAAGTGCTGCAAGACAGATGGGCACAAATTCTGGGCGAGATGGAGAGATCCCTTCCATGGGGGAGGACCAAGCGTTTGCCCTGGCTGCTCTCTTGCCCCTCATTTCATTCAGCACCACTCAGTGTCACCTCCTCAGAGAGGGCCTGCCTGCCTTCCCTGTCTAGACCAGCAGGGCCAGTCACTCCCTCTGCTTTACGCTTCTTCTCACCACTTGCGGCCACCAGGCCATACTTTGTGCAGTTCTCCTCCCTGAGAATGTGAGCACCATGAGGGAAGGGACTTCATCGCTATACCCCCAGCATCTAAAACAGTTCCTTAGCACGTAATAAGTGCTCAGTTAACAACTGTTGAATGCATACAGAGTGTAGGGAAAGGCTTCTTGGAGGGGGCTGCTTTTTAAACTTGGCTTTGAAAGAAGGGAGAGAAAGAGAAAGGTGGCCAGGTAGGGCGTGGCCAGAAGAGGAGGAGAAGGGCAGAGGAAATGGCACTCACAGTCTCTCAGATAGTAGCCCTCAAACCCATCCGCGTCCTCCTCGAACAGCAACTTGGCCACCTCACAGCGACTGAGGACTTGGCTTTTGGTCTGCTTTGCCACGAGGAGGCAGCTGACCAAGGAGAGGAGTAGTGCTCTCGTCATCCTCGGAGGGGACAAGGTGCAGCTGAGGGTCTGCAGCTCTTAGACTTCCTGCTGGCCTTTTCTGAGAACCTAAAGATTCTGGAGAGAGTGGCCACGAACTGCTCCCATCGGGCTGTTTCCAGTCTCTTTCCTCTCACTTATAATTATTATTTTTAAAATAGTTTTTATCATGGAAAAATTTAAGCACTCACAGAAAGAGAGAGAATAGTATCGTGCCCTTGTGGGCCCATCGCCCACCTTCAACAGTTAAGAACCAAGGCCAATCTTGTTTCATCCATGGGTCCCAACTCCTCTTTGGCTACTGTTACCCTCTTAGCAGGTCACTATTTGGGTTTGGGGTGAAGATGAATACAGGCTGCCCTTCACCAGCATTTGGGTGTACATTTGTGCATGTGCTTTCAGAGGAAGATCTAGGACGCTAGGTGCGAATCTCTCCACCCTCCCCGTTCCTCGGACACACGACACATGGCTTCTCCCAAGGGTGAACCCTGCCTTGTGTGATTCCTGGTGGGTCGATTGTAGAGTCTACCTTTTTGTTTGCATTCAAACATACATTTCAGAATGCAAGTAAGAGTGCTCTGGTTGTAGAAATAACTTTCATTCCCAACCTTCATACTGGTGTGTGTGTGTACACGCATGTGTGTTGAACAAAGGCTCTGGATTCAAACTAGCCTGCTTTCAAATATGGCTGGGCTGCCGTATGAACTTGGACAACACACTTAACCTCTCTGGGCCTCATTTGTACAGCAAAGATATGCTCAGACCTACCTAATAGGGTTGTTGTGATGATTAAATGAGATAATAAAGGCCCAGATCTTGGTTTCTAAATAACATTCCCCACAAAAAGGAACCAGGACTCCTTGGAAAATGGCTGATTCCCAACCTGGAGCAGGAAAGAGTATGAGATAAGCTTGGATTATCTTGTTGTGCTAGAAAGTAAAGAAGCACTCAAAATAATGATGGGGGCATGTCAAATGGACACGAAAGCCAACTCAAAGGGGTACCCACTGGCCAAATCTGAAACAATTTTTGGTAATAGCTTTATTGAGATATAATTCACATACCATACAATTCACCTGTTTAAAATGTACAATTCAATCAGTTTTAGTACAGTCACAGAGTTGTGCAACCATCATCACAGCCAATTTTAGAATGCTTTCATCACCTCGGAATGCTTTCAACACCTATACTTGTTATCAGTCACTCCCCAACTCCCTCACCCCTCCTCCCTTCCAGCCCTGGCAGCTGCCAAAATCTATTTTATGTGTCTAAGGATTTGACTATTCTGGGCATTTCATATAAGTAGAGTCCTACAATATGTGCCTTTTGAGCCTGGCTCCTTTCATTTGGCATAATGTTTTCAAGGTTCATCCATGTAGTAGGTTGTTTCAGAGCTCCGTTCCTTTTTTAGGGCTAAATAATATTTCATTGTGTGGATATTCCACATTTTATTGATCAATTCGGCAGTCGATGGATATTTGGGTTGCCTCCATCTTTTGGTATTATGAACAGTGTTGCTCTGAACATTCATGGAAAAATTTTTGTGTGGACATATATTTTCAATTTCTTTGGGTATTTGCCTACGGGTACAGTTGCTGGGTCACATGGTAACCATCTTTAACCTCTTGAGCTGCCAGACCGTTAAAGTGCCTGAGCCATTTTACATTCCCACCAGCCATTTATGAGGCCTCCAACTTCTCCACATCTTCGCCAACACTTGCCTTTTGATTATATCCTAGTGGAAGTGAAGTGGTATCTCATTGTGGTTTTGATTTGCATTTCCCTTAAAGCTAATAGCTCATGTTGATAATCCTTTCATGTGCTTATTGGCCAATCATATATCTTCTTTGGAGAAATGTCTATTTAGACCCTTCGTCCATTTTTATTTGGGTTGTCTTTTTATTATTGAGTTGTAATAGTTCTTTATATATTCTAGGTACAAGTCCCTATCAGTTATATGATTTGCAAAAATTTTCTCCTCTTCTGTGAGCTATCTTTTCACTTTTTAAAAATTATTTTAAAATAATTTCAAATTTCTTTTCCCTTTATTGATGATATCCTTTGAAACACAAAACTTTTAAATTTCAATGATGTCCAGTTTAACTATTTTTCCTTTTGTTGCTTGTGCTTTTGGTGTAATATCTAAGAAACCGTTGTCTAATGATTTTCAAGGTAATCTGGGTTAATTTGACCATCAGATTAAATAATGACAGTAACAGATTATAATCCATTGAATAAATAGGAATCTATGAGTCCATAATAATAAATAGATAAATAGATGCATAATAGGCCTGAAGGGAGGGCCTTTCCTGACAGTAAAATGCTGACTAATAAATGTGGACAGTCTCGGAGTTGAAAAACAATCACCATTTTGCAGCCATCATAGTAGAGATAGGTTCGAGCAAGAATTATCAATGGATGCGAAATCTGAGATGGTAGGAAGCTTGATGAGGAACTAGATATGTACATGGTCTTTTTTATTTTTTAATTTTTATTATGGGAACATTATGTACAACACAAAATTTCCTATTTTAACCACTTTCAAGTATACAATTCAGCGGTGTTAATGACATTCACAATGTTGTGCTCCCAGCACCACCAGCCATCACCAAAACTTTTCCATCACCCCAAACAGAAACTCTATTATTAGGCATTACTCTCCATTCTCCATCCCCACCCCTGTATGTACTTGGTCTTAAAGTCTCTTTCCACAGATTGCTTATTCATTGCCCTGGGGCAAAACAGTAGCTATACAGTAGAGAAAGCAGACAGCACTTTGACTTTGTGATCAAAATTAACATCACCAATCAGGAAAGAAGGACGTGTATGCCTCCATATGTGATGCCCCAAGAAGGACACAACACTTCCATGGTATTGGCTAAGGATGCGTCATCTGTTCATAATCCTGAGCAAACATCAATCAAGCCCAAAAGGAGGGAAAATTGATAAAATAAGTGGCTTGTATTTTTCAAAACTGTCAATGCCATGAATACAAGAGTGGGTGTGCCTCTGCGTAGACTAGTGTGTGTGTCTTTCCCCTTGAACGTGGTGTGTGTTCCTGAGGGCAGAGGCCTAGTCTCCATCCACCAGCTGCAGGTGTCAGTCTGCTTGGACAAGATGGCGACCCCGGTGGCCCTGTCTCCACACGGACCTTCTGTGCTGCCTTCCAAGACTCACTACGCCACCCCAGCCTGAGCTCGAGACCATTCTTTTGCTTCTCTCCCTGCCCTGGGATTGCCAGATTTCGCAAATAAAATTACAGAATGCCTAGTTAAATTAGAGATTCAGATAAACAACAAATAATTTTTCAATATAACTATGTCCCGTGCAAGCAACCTACCCTGTCCGGACCCAGCAGGTTCCCTGAGAAATGGGTGTCACTGAGGCTCAGGAAGGAGGGAGCTCCATCTCCACCCATAAAGCCCCCTCTTGGGTTCCCTTGGGGAAGACAGACCGGGGCAGTGGTTCCAGCAGGTGCATTCCCACCTCCCCTGCCAAAGCTTACCTCTCTCCCTCCCTCTCTGACCCTAGGTCCCAGTCAGCCCAGGGCTTTGTGTGAGGATCTGCAGAACAAGATTGGGGCAGGAGCCTCCTCTTCCTCATGAACTACACCCGAGCCCCGCCCAGCTCATAGTTCTCCATGTTCTAAGGAAGGTGGAAGTGCTGGGCTACCCCAGCCTTCTGGAACTCCGGTCTCTGTGACGTCATCACTTTCCTGGAAATACGCTGGCTTAAACCTTGCAAATTGGCCCAGCCTTGAGGGCTGTCCAAGCTTCCACCAGAAATGGCAGGTGGACCTGAAAGGATAGTGACAACTGTGATGAAGATCGCTGGGTGGGGCAGGGGAGGGAGTGCTGGTTGTTCTGTCTGCCCACCTCCCTTTCCTGCTGGGAACTGTACCACTTTTGGGCCAACTCCTTCCTCCCACCCCACATTCTCACCCTGGGGTCCTGCTGGGGGCTGCCAGTCACAGTGCCTGGCCCCCCAAATGACAGGGTGTCCCTATGTCCTTAATCAGTACATTTTGATTTAGAACTAAGTGGAGTAGCTCAGCTTCCAACAGGAAGCCTGTGGGTGCAGAGCCAGAGGCTGACAGTTTTCAATTGTGGGGATACAGCCTGTCTGAGAGGATAAAAGCCTCCATGAAGAGGGAAAGGAGTCCAGGCGGGATTCTAAACCCAGAGTCCACCCTTTCTGGGACCCAAACACACCCCTGCCATTTCCTGTCATTCTGTAATTCAACAAATCTTCTTGCATAAAAAGTTTGAGTTGGGTTTCTGTCAGTTACAGCCCAGACTCCTGCCTCTGACAGTCAGCCTCAGGTTACCCATCTCTGGAATGCATGACCTGACGACCTGTCACTGCCCTAGGAAGGCCACAACATCTCAGCAGCAGCACCAAGGAGGTCTGGGAGAAATTTCCACCTGCAGCAAAGAGGAGGCCAGAGGGAGAACCAAAGGTTCCTCTACCTTCTGGAACAGGATGGCAGGGTCTGACAGAAAGGAGGAAGCTGTCGCAGTGGGCAGTGCTGTCTCGGTCCCTGAGCTTCTCCAGCACTTCTCTTCCTGGTAGGGCAGAGCACACTGCCTCCTGGGAGATGAAACCCAGGCAGCAGGTTGGTGGGAGGGCCCCTGGAGGAGGGCATTCTGGGGGAGCCATTTTATGAGGTACTGTTTGTGGCCAAAAAGCTACAGGTGCCTCATATGTCCCGGAATAAACTTGTCTCCATGGAGTCAGAGCCCCAGGCAGGAGAAGCTCCCCCAACCCAGGTCCAGGTGCTGGGAACTCAGGCCCGGGAGGGCCACCCTGAAGCTTAAAATCTTAGGGGGGATGGTGTCAGCACTCAGAAGGAGACCAGAGGGAGCCTCCATCCTCAGGCCCCGTCCGCCAGCAAACCTGAGTCCTGGATAGATTCCCATGAATCAAGGGACTGATCAAGGGACTGGAAAACCCAGTCGGGGCCCATGAGTGAATTCTAAGTTAGTTTTCTTTTAAAGTGTTGAAAAGTAGTTATTAAATTGAAAGGCAAAATATAAATTATAATTACTGAATATCAAATTTGATATCAGTGATTAAATTCATGTTTTATTTTTAAGTTTTTTTGGAAAATTCAATAAAATTTAATTAAATGCTTTTATGTAAAAACATTTTTATTAAAAAATTAAAATTCACAAATCTAGCATTGAGTATCTATTGCACACTTGAGTTCTCAGAGAATGCAGAATAGAAAGACATGTTGAAAACAGTGAGACAAAAATGATGGATGTGGATAACAAATACCTAAACTGGGAATAATATATGTTCTGCAAAAAGAAATCAGAGCTGAAAAAGGTGAGTTTGCAGGTTTGACAGGTAAACTACATTCCAGGAAAAATATATGAAAAGCACTCACCACTGAGACATATTTCCCCTGAATAGCTATTGGGTCAAAGGTGAATTCAAATATGAAATAATGTATTCAAAAACAATGAAAATCAAAAGCTTCTGAAATTTAACCAAAATTGTATTTAGAAGTAAATTAATAGTCTTACCTGTTTTCAGTCAAATAATACAAAATAAATGAACTAAGCATTCAAATCAAGAACGTAAAAAAAGGTCAAGGAAAACATTTCCAAGGAAAACAGGTAGAAGCAAAGCACAAGCATGAAAGTAGAACATATTTAATTGGATTCAGGCGGACAGGTAAAAAACTGAGTCTGGGAACAAAACTACAAACCCCTTGTGTTAGGTACATGTCCCACCACACTTGCCATGGACTTTGTATCCTTATCTGTAGCACTAGTGTTGTAAAACTGAATTCTTCAGAGTTTCTGGAATGAGTTCTTTGCAACAGGCTATTCTGAAACCAAGGGTTACCATCAATAGACTCCTGTTACAGTAACACAGTAAGGAGATTATCCAAGAGGCAAATAGGACTGAATACTTTGTAGTCGAAGGTTCTAGAGCCTTGCTGCCTCCAAGGCATTGCAAAACACTTTCTTCCATAAAATTATATTCTGCCCTGAGGTTCCCAGAATGTCAATGCCTGCTGTTGCCCCCTCAGAGTTGGGGGCAAGTGACAAGAAAGGAGGTGTCTTGCTGATTCTTTCCTCAGGAAAGCATGAAATGGAAAGAAAGCCCCTGGATCGTGCGGCGAAATGCAAGACAAGCGAAATACAACCTACCTTTGAAAAAATAAAATATGGACTTTAGTGAGTGAGTCTGGATAACTGAGAGACTGGAGAAATCCCAGGCTGGTGCAGTCCACACACAACACCGGCACAGTTTTAAAAGATATCCCCCACCCTGGTGATCAGCCCTGGGAGAACTGAATCCTCCCACTGAGCTCGGTTCCAGGCCCTACCCAGCTTTGTACCCACCTGCACGCAGTACCCAACTGCTGGGTGTCGGAGCCAAACAGGCCTGGGTGTAAAGCCGGACGCTGCCCGCCGGTGGTGCAATATCCCGTGGCGGTGCTGCTTGTCACATTTAATGCGCCGATTTACGACACCTCTATCTGACTGCATGCAGAGCTGTTGCATTTGCTATAATTTTGAGAGTAAGTGCAATTGTCTGACTACCTCATTGCACATTTCAGTGTGATCATGCCTGAGCATTTTACACGGGACTTACATGTTTGGCTTCTTTTAGTTTCTCTTACATATTATAGTTAGGGCATTATATTGGTCTTTAAAATTACTATCACTCTGAATGGATAAACTGTGGTACATTCATGGAAACTACTCAGCAATAAAAAGGAACGACCAAAATAGGAGAAGGGAGGATTCGATGGGAATTCTCTGTACTTTCTGCTCAACTTTTCGGTAAACTTAAAACTGCTCTAAAAAAATTGTCTATTAAGAAAAAAAAACAATGACCTACTGATACAACAATATGGACAAATCGCAAAACAATTTTGCTGAGTAAGAGTAACTGGACGAAAAAAAAAAGTATATACTGTATGATTCCATTTATAGAAAACTCTAGAAAATATAAACTAATTTATATGATTCCATTTATAGAAAACTCTAGAAAATATAAACTAATTATAATGACAGAAAGCAGACCTGTAGTTACCTGGGGATGGGGGAGTAGGGAAGGGAGGGAGAGAGGGATCACAAGGAAACATTAGGAGGTGATGGATATGTTCACAGTCTTGATTGTGATGGATTCATGAATGTGCACATAGATCAAAATAATCCATTGCACACTATAAATATGTGCAGTTTATTGTACATTGATTATACTTCAATAAATATGTTTGAAAATATTTGAAATTTACTATCATTCCACAAAATATACTTATTAAAAGGGGGTGGTGGGTCTGGTATGGTTGAGATCCCCAACATCTGGTAGATTCGGTTTTTTGTTTGTCTGTTTTATTTTTATTTTTTGGTATTTGGTAGATTCTGAAGTGGGGAAAAGCTTTTCCCATGTTCCTCTCTTCAGTCCAATCTGCTGTGCAATTTATACCATGGCCACTAGAGGCCAGCAGCGGCCCATCTTAAGTAGGAAGTACAGGAAACACGTTAACACTTAGAATTACCTCCTCTGCTCACTAGCCTAAAATCCCCATTATGCGCAATGGTAGAGCTGGGATTTCGGCCGTGATTTCTTTAGTCTCTGATCCCACCTTGTTGGTTCCTCCACATCAAGAGACCTCCATGTGTTTGCATGTCTTTTAAAAGGGGTCTTATCTGCAATGGAGCAGCAGCCATAAAGCTTGGGATCTGTTACGCTCAGGGCTTGTTTGATGGGCAGGGCTGACATGGAGCAGTTGGAGCCGGCACCAAGGAGTTGTGGTTCTCAAGGAGCAGTACCCTCTGTGTTGGCCCTCTGCCATGTCTGGAGCCACACCATTATGGAACAAGTCAGAGGCCATTATCAGGCTTAGCCAACCAGGCAAGCATGTCACTGAAAGAATGAGGCACTGGAAAAGTTCATTTTTATAAGGGAGGCTGAGAAGAAGAGGCTTCACTGGGCGCTCCCATGGGATACTGCAGTGGAGGCCTCCCAATAAAAACAACTGCTAACACTTACCGAGTCCTTCCAGTGTTTGAGACATGGAACACAGTGTGCAGTGAACCATCTAATCTTCACAGCACTCTTGTGAAATGAGCTGCAGAGAAGTTGAGTAACTCCTCCAAAGTTGCAGAGCTGGGAGGAGGCAGAGCAAAGATTTGAATCCAAGTTTGACACTAACATGTTGGTTTAGCCACTGTTCTACACTGTCCACCTAAACTGAATGGTCTTGCTTGTATTTCGGGGCTAGGCTATTATTTAATTTATGTGTTTAAGTGATTGGTAGCAGGTGATGGGAATATCAATTTAATTCTGGAAATAAAGCTCCTGCCTGATCTAGTGATGATGCTTCAAGGGAATATTATACACCTATGGTGGTCTGGAAGGAAGATCTGCCTCTCTTATTTGCTGAACATTTACAATATGCTCAGGCTGATACTTTCATAGTGATGGTATTTGAAGGACAGGTGGGCAGAAGGAATAGAGAGGGGAAACAGATGTGGGTCAAGCATTTGGGCTCTTGCCTACCACATGGGAGGTCCCGGGTTTGGTTCCCAATGCCTCCTAGAGAAGACCAGCAAGACGGCAAGCTGGCGTGTCGGGCTGGCATGGCAAGCTGAAGCAATAAGGAGACACAAAGAGGAATCACAATGAGAGACACAACAGAAAGGGAGCAGAGGTGGCTCAAGGATTTGGGTACCCACCTACCACATGGGAGGGCCTGGTTCGGTTCCCAGTTCCTCCTAAAGAGAAGAC
>PVKH010044621.1:0-10599 GCA_004027955.1 Chaetophractus vellerosus | reverse complement strand
CCAGGTCTATCACTTAGAGTTGTCCAGAGAAGCAGAATTAATGGGGTAGATTACACTGAGACATTTTGGGAATTGGCCCACATGATTGTGGTAATCGGTTCTGAATTCTGTAGGGTAAGCCACAAGCTGGAAGCTTAAAAAATATATGTTGATTTTGGACTCTGTTACATCTGAACTCTGTAGGGCAGAGCACAAGCAGGAAAGTCCTATGAAGTTGAAATTGTTCCAAGGAGAAGCTGGCTGGCTGAAGAAGAGGCAGAAATTCCTCATTTTAACTTCTGAAATCCATAGTTCTCTCTTTAAAAACTCCAACTGAGTGGATGAGGAAACCCCTCATTATTGAGGGCAATCTCCTTTTATGACTGTAAGTACAGTTAGCCTTAGATGTGTTTAACTGGCTTATTATATATATCCATCTACAATATATCACTGCAGTAACAATCTGGCCAATGCTTGCTTGATGAAACAACTGTACACATAACCTAGCCAAGTGGACACACTAAATTATCCTCCATACTAGGCTATGAATCATTTTTTTCCTTAAAAGATTTCCAACATGGATTTCTAAATAAAATCACCAGGCTTCAACTTTTGCTGGGCAATATAGTATGTTATTTTACAAATGTATTTTAGTGATATATTTTTATGTGTATTTCAGGATGTTAATAATTTCCTAAAGGTAAGACAACCTTTTATTTACATTTCTATTTTTTCTTATCAAAATAATAACATTAACAACAATAACAAAAATACAAAGCATATTATATTAACAGTTTATTATGGGACAGGCTATTTTATCATTTAATTTCAGTCTTTAAATCTACTGAATAGCAGCTCTCTGAAGATTTTTTTCTCCCATTAATAGCCTACTTGAAGGCTTCGTGATCTTCCTGCCAGTGTGTGTGTGTGTGTGTGTGTGTGTATGACATTTGAAGTCTGTTACATGATGGCATAAATTAACTACGAAATAAGTAATTGCCACAAGTCTTGCTCAACATGGTGAATAGACCCTTAGAAATATTAGTATCTATTTTTACAATATATTTCTGACTGGATGGTAAAATGTCAGAAAAATCATAAAAATGAATATGCGAAAATTCCTGGGAGTCAGCATACGTCAGGGAACAAATCAAACATTGTTTTCCTGAGTCCAAAACAAGGTAGTGTCTCCAGTGTAGAATGATATGGTAGAAGGAGCAGTGAAATAAATGCTAAATGACACCATCTAGTATTCTCTGTAGTGGGGAAGGGGATTAGGGACTGTTACTTCATCTTTCAACTCCTTTATCTCATTATCTGAGCAATACGAAATTTGGACACGATCATCTCTAGGGCCTACTCTATTTGCAAACTGTTATAATTTTAATGAAAAATAATTTAAAAATAAATCAAAGTGTATTTCTAGTGAAAATTGTTCCAAGTTTCATTGAATAGGTTATATGAATAATATAGTATTGAAAGTATCCCTGGAGACATTAATAACAAAAAGGGAAAAGGGAACAAAAGTACTATTGTTAAACAGTTAAGCAATATTTGTCTTACTAAAAGTCTTCAGTTCCCATTTCATCTGACTTTCTAAAGATCATTAGAAATGTCTCTTTATTGTATGCTTGTATTATTTTAATATTCCCAGATTTGTAAGAAAATGTAGCAAATAAGTCAATGAATTGACCGTTTCTATAACATGCATTTTTATAATTCTGCATCTAGCTGCCTGCATAACTGTTTCTGACAGTTAATATTGGTAGACTGAAATGACCTGGAATCTAACAATAGTCCCACAGTGTGTTTGATCTCATGTAAGTTCTCCCACAAGTTTTCACAAAGGAAAGGGCAGTTCATTCTCTGACCTCTACTTAGGGCCAATTCATAAGTTAGAGATGCCCTTTCTGTGATAAAGATTTTAAAAGAAATGCATGTGAAATCTGTATGGTTAACTGATTTTATTTTGATGGAAACTACTTAAATTTTTTTTGATTAAATTGTGAGCCCCAGATAAAGTGAAAAACAACATCAGAAACCATAGATGTTTAAAACATAATGGCCATGCTCCAAATCACTGCTGGGTATTAAGAATACACATTTATTATGAAAGACTGCATATTTATATATTATCTCATTGTTTGCATTAAAATAGTGAAACATATATGCCAGCTATCTGAATTTGCCCTTTTAACACTTATATCGGATAGTCCACAGATGTTCTAATAGTTCATCAGATGTCCTCATGTTCACCTCAGGCCTCAAGGAACAAAAACAATAAAAAAAGATGGGAAAAAAGGAAGGAGGGAAAGGAGGGAAGGAGGGAGGGAGGGAGGAGGGAGGGAGGAAAGGGAAAACAAATGCAAGCAAACATGCAAATCACATCCAATGAGGAGTTTTGGGGTTCATACTTTATTACGGAAATAGAAAGATCTTCAAGTCAAGAATTGTGAAGGGTCTGTGATTTTATCCTACTTGCAAGCTAGCGATTTAGCTTGGCCACAGTTCCATGGATAAAGGCAGAGGACAAGAGCAACTTGGGTCAGAGGAAATAACTCTATTACGCATGGCTGAGCAGGCAGCAAGAGCTCCATGTTTGCTTCAGGTCACCCCCTTCTCTAAGTTCCACCAGGGAATGCTGCACACAAAGTGGCTTTGGCCCTACCTGAGGAACTCTAAGCTTAGGAAACGTCAATTATTTTAATGAGATGGCAAGCAAGCCGACCTAATTCATGCCACAAAGGAAGATATTAACTTTCTTATCCTGGACAGCTAACAAATAATAGCTATGCTCTGGAAGGAGACAGTAACTCTGTTTTCCAAGGAATTTTAATATACAAATATACTTGGAAAGATAGTACAGAATAAAAGCTGTTAGTAACTGCCCAAAAGAGATGGAGAAATGAGAGAATAATGGAGGATTTTTCTCAATTGTGTGAAATTATTATAGTTTTATAAAACAACCAGGATTACCATCCTGATTTTCGTTCTCACTCTGCTTCCTGTCATTCTCAAGATTGTTTTCATTTTAAATGCTAAGAAGACTAATTAGTCTTACATTTGGTAGCTCACATTAAACCATATTCTCCAGATTTCAGATTCTACTGTAAGATGTAAATTAATATTTTTAAATAAAAATGACTTCTGTCTCAGTGTGGATTTAAATTCCTAGCTAAAAAGAGACTATTTTTTACCATACTACTTCAAGTTGACAAACCTTGAGGTCACAAATATGGTAATTATTTCTGTAGCATTTCAAGGAAAGATACAGATGCACATATAGGGATTGCACTCCTATAATTATACAGTCAAAATAATTTTGCATATAAATTTTTCACCTATGCTAGTAGGATTAATAAATGAAGATAAATGGTAAAATATGGAAATGAGCCTGGAACTTCACATATAGAGGAAAGGCCAAAAATTGTCTAAATTGTAAAGAAAAGGTGTTCCTGAAACAATTAGCATCATTGGCATAAGAAAGTAGATAAAAGAGAAAAGAAAATAAAGTTAAATATATATATATGTAAAATTTCTAGAGAACAAACAAAATCAGGTAAATCATATATAAATTTTAAAAATGCTTAATCAAAACTATATAACACAAGATAGCAAAGTCAATTTTTAAAGAAGTCAACAAACTACCTCATATCATACACACACACACACACACACACACGCGCACGCACACACACACACACACACAGAGAACCCAGCTTCTGAGTAGTATTTGTTAGCTCCATTTTTGGGGAAATAATTGTATATATGGAGGGAAAAATATGAAAGCAAATCAATACCTAAATTCCTTAGATATACTTTTTAAAAATTAATTAATTAATGTATATATATATATATATAAATATTTTTTTAGGATACCTTGATTACATAAATGTTACACAGAAATTTTAGGAGTACCCATATGCTACACCTCCCACACCTCCCACAACCGCCCACATATATATCCTTCATCAGTGTGGCATATCACCTGTAATAGATATATACATTTTGGGGCTTTGCCATCAAGCAAGGACCACAGTTCAGACTGTAGACCACCCTCTGTCCCATACAGTTCTGCATGATACATGATGATATAAAATGGCCTATATCCTCCATTACAACATCACCCAGCACAATTATACTTTTGAATCCTTATTTAGTATTTGTCTGCATAGCAACAATAAATAAATGGTTTTAGTACTATTATACAGCAATTGGTCTTTAATACAATGTAAGGCATAGTCCTACATGTCATATATTTAAAACAAATTTTGAAGATCTAAATATATATTAAAGTCAAGTTATATAAGAAAAGTCTGGATCCCTCTAAGTGATATACAGTTTCTTCCATTCATTCAAGGGATTCATTCAATGGGCTCAAGCCCCATTCACATATAAGATATGCTAATTGGTCATTGGTATAGTGGTTTTATCCTAAAGTGTCTGTCTGCACTTATTTTTGCTTAACATAAATATTATCTGCAAATCACTAAAACCATAAGAGCAGTAGTCTGATAGATCAAAATTTCTGGATTCATAACCTGACCATGTTAATAATAAGCTCTGTGATCTTGAACAAGATTGACTTTTCATTTTGTTTTCTCACCTTCAAAGTGTGCACGTTATGGGAGATGAGGCCCAAATGGATATTTGGATATTAAAATTCCATGCCAATGACAGAAGTCAGAGCCACTTGCTTTCTAAAGCAAACCTTGCTTGCCAGCCCGTTTCAGTCTCATTTTCTTGGTAAGTATTATCTTCTGCATCATGAAGAGGAAGTCTCCCCTTCTTAACTCTTGATTTAATAGAGGAGTCACATTTGACCATCAAACCAAAGGAGGCAGTGTTGCAATGCCATGCATTAAAGTTACCCGAGCATGCTACAGCTACAGCTACAGGAAATGATCTATTTTGATAACCCTTCAAAAGGAAAATAAAAGATAAGGAAGGACAGGAAGTAGGATGACTTTGGTAAATTTACCTAACTATTAAATCATTTAAAAAGATAGACCAATAAGAGAAAAGTTATGTATACAAACATCCTGTGTTTTATGGGATCTATAACATTTCATTTTCAGTGCTCATTTACTTCATTTTTATTTCTACTGCCTTTTTTCTATGTCATTTAATTTACTTTATGGAGATAATTTCTTAAGTATCTAAGAGAGTCCAAGATTGTGGAATCTGAAGATAATACTGGAAAATAGAAATCTCTTAATACAATTTAAAAAAAATCATCTAAATACAGTTTTAAAATTAACATGTGATGTACTGCAAATCAGACAGAACTTAGTTTATAAAAAACAATGCCAAATAAACAAACAAAATGAGGAAAGTTTTATCCATTAGAGCAACAAGATAACTAAGATCTCACGGAAATTTTTTTAAAAATCACTTAATGAAATAAAAATAGTAATTTCCTTAGATTTAGGAGATACATTTATTATTCAGCTAACACATACAGTTCTGAAAACCATTCCTGACTATGCTAAGATTGTAGAGAACTGGACGAGATCACTTGAAAGGCACAATGTCTGCAAGATCTAGCATTTTCTTCAGTTCCACTTTATTTATTGAACTTTGGCATGTCTCATTAGAAAGCTCAAGAAATTTCTATACATAGTAAAAACATCCACCTGAACTACAATATATATATTAATTTCAAAAGAAAATCAATGTTGAAAATTTTACTTAGCACTTTGTAAAGTAATTGAATTTACAATAAAATGTCAACACTGAACAGATATTTTTTTAAATTCTCCAAAATTTAGATCCAAAGAAAATTCCCAGAGAGAGTTACTACTCATACACCCCTCTTAAAGGGAGGAATTATGTCATAGCCTTTTGCATTCTCAGAACCTAGAAAATTGGTGAACATCTTTGTAGCTAAAAATGAAAAATTCTTGTAAAAGACAAGCAAGAGGATTTCCCCTGTTCAAAGAGGCATATCATGTTCAAATTAGGAGATATAAGCCATCCCCTCCACCCCCTAAAATAAATGCATTAAAGCCTCCTAATGCAGGAAATATATTTACTACTACTAAGATAACAAAAATTAGAGAAAAATCTACAGTATAAATAAAATGAAAATAAAAATCACAAGTGAACTAGAGCAAACATTGAAAGAAAAAGCAGGAAATACAATTACAAAGGCAATATATTCATAGAAATAAAAGAACAGCACTTAGGTATCTAGAACAAGATGTCATTAAAAGGAACAATCTGAAAATGAAAAACAATCTGATTTGTTTGAAAAATGACAGATATGACATTTGAACTATTTCAAAAGCAGATAATTGAAATGGTCTATTCTCTTCTCTAAACACAGATATTACTAGATCCCTATATAATTCATTCTAAACTCATCAAAATTATAAGTAGTAGTTGCAGAATATCTCTAAAACTTTTTTGATAAATTACAGTCTAGCAATGTATTTCAAGTATTCTTTGTTATATTGCCCAACATATAGTAACTTTTAAGTTTGAATAGAATTGGAAGGACTGGTTTCTTTAAAAAATAGTATAAACTATAAATGTTAGTAAAACATGGATCAATAATAGAAATATACTTTTTACCTTATTTTAAATATTTTAAATGCTTAAAATATTAGATTAATTTTAGGTTTATAATCTATAAAATATAAGTACATTTATGGAAGTGTATATTTTTAAGCACTTATATTCCTATAGTAGATATACTAACTGAGGATAGTACTTCAATTTTAGAGAAAGTCTAAAGTTACATTTAATATGTTATGTGCTATTTTGCAATTAGGTTCGTAAAATGATGCAGAATGGATTTAAGAATAAGCTAGAACTCCATAATTTCACACAAAAATGAAAAACGTCATGGGATTAAATAACAATCATAATATTGCTATGAAATTTAAAAATTACCAAAAGATCAAACTGATAAAATGGATTAAACTTTAAGTGATTTTGTTTGATTGGGGTTATGCAATATTACATGTCATCATCAACTCCAAATAGTGTGATTTGTTTTTATAAAGAAAATAATGGAAATTCTAAGTTGCTTTATTTGTATTCTGCTCCCAATGCCTAATGAAAATATGGAAAACTAACTCGGAAGTGTCTCTAAGCTTCTCTATCCTTACATTATACACTGATATATTCAATCAGTGAGGAATTTTAGCTATACTATAAAAAAGTAAAACCAAGCTACATCTATGCAAGCAACTCTTTTCTCTTTCTAGTAAGAGCTTAAAATTGCCTTTTTTTGGGAAAACACCATACAATTTAATTATTCTGAGAAAAGTTAGGAGGATCCGTTAGTAGAGAATATAAATCAGCAATTTTATTAGAGCATGAAATTAAGTACCTCGTATAGGAGATAGAAGCCCCAAGTGTTTAAGATGATGCTATTGACATATCAGTTCATTTTAAACAAGTGATTAGTAGTTGCCTTTACATAAATTGATGGTAGTATAAGTGCACACACCAAATAATTCTATTAAAACTTTTAAATAGCCTGCATTTATATTCATTTAACAGCTCAATTGCATATTCTACTTCATATAAAAAACCCAGGTTGTATTTTCATATTCTACTTCATATAAAAGACCCAGGCAGAAAGAGAAATTGTGATGGTTATCCCAATAACTTAGACCAAAAGTCACAACTGGGGTTCCAAGGAACTTGAAAGCAGGGCCAATTTATACTTTTAATCAGAGAAATTATTTTCTATGATAATTTTCAAATTAGTAGGATCAACTCTTGTTTCAGAAATCTCTTCAGAAAATCCAGGAGAGGGAAGGAATAAAGCAATCTTTATTCCAGACATAGCCAGGAGAGAGAGCAACTGTTAAGAGTTGTGAATATGTTATTTAGTCCTGTGCTGTACTGAAATACTTCATTTCATTCTTTCTCTTTAAAAACAATCTAAGAATTTAAGATTACCAAAAAATCAGGTTTCCCAAAAAAGCCAAAACAAAACTTTCAGAAAATAAAGAAAATGAAAGTTTCCACACTGGCAGAGAATAAAACTGATGGAAACATATCTAAATGCACTTTACTTGCAAAGAAAACCACATATGATTTATATTGAGTACTTGAAAGTAACTTTAATTTTTTGCAACTTTCCTTAATATAATTGTCTTCTTAGTTATAGAAGGATGCTCCACTTATGAAACTCTAATCATTTTTATAGGTTGGAAAAAAATGGTAGTCTATCATCACTGCCTGAACCATGCTATTATGCCCTACTCAAAATCTAGTCTCATGATCTCAAATTCCTTTTAACTATTAGTTTTTCTGAGGAGGTAACAACAAAATCCTTAAAACACTACATTGGAATTTCTTCATTTATCAACTTTTGCATCATCTATTTATACTCCATGCTAAAGGATATGGTTAGTTACATATTCTACGTAATTGCCTGGGCATTTTACAATATCCCTTCACAGGGTTGGCTCGTTGTCATTCTTAAGATCTCTGGCTAAGAGAAGCCAGCTCTGCTACCATAACTGCAGCGATTTCCCCATTCACATGGCCTCACCTGCCTGTCTTTATTCTACTTAGAACCCACATAGCACCATCCTTATAACAGTGTAATTTCATTAATTTGTTAAATTACTCTTGCTCCAATTTGAAGGACAGTTTCCTTTAAAACAAGTATCCTACTTCTCTTATTCACTAATATAATCACCAACACCCATTATGGTGCCTGCTACAGAATAAATAAATATTTATTAAATTAATGAATGTCATATTATCAGTTCTCAAAGTTTCTCCAATTCAATTCTAGTATTTTTATTGTCACATCTATATAAAGCATATAATATATATATATATATATATACAATTTAGTATGATAGAATAAACAGTTGAGTAACCCTATGTTCATTTAAGAAATAGCATATCACCAGGGCCTTTAAGTCTGTTGTGAATCCTTTGCAAACCACATGACCCTCCTTTTGTTCTACAAGTCATCAACTCTACTTTCTAGATAATGTATTAATTGCTTCCTTGCTTTTCACTGTAATTTTTCCTTGTTTGTTTTCCTAGGCTTTCTCTACTTGTGGACTATTTTTGGATGGAAAAATACTGTGTGGATTCTTCTATGATTTACTTTCAACATTACATATTTGAGATTCATCTATCCTGCTATGTGTATCTGTATCTTGCTCTTTTTCATTCTTTCTTAAAAATGCACTGTATAAATATACCACAATTTAATGACTATTCTATTGCTGACATATATTGGATTTTCATTTTTGCTTTTGGCTATTACAAAACCTACTGTTTTGAACATTGTTTCCTTTTACATATGTGTACAAATTAATTTACATTTACACAGAGGAATTGAATTTCTGTGAAGGTTCTGTGTATGTGTACATACACTTTCACATTGTAAGAGAAATTGTTTTTTATTTTATTTTTTTACTTTTAAAGAAGCTTTAGATTATATAATTGTTGCATTAAAAATATAGGGGATTTCCATATGTCTCCCCCCCATGCTTTCCCACACTTAACAACATCTTTCATTAGTGTGGTACATTTTTTACAATTGATGCACACATATTGAAGCATTGCTACTAACTATAGAAAAGAGTTTACATTATAGTTTACAATCTGCCCTGCACAGTTTCATAGGTTTTGACAAAATGTATTACTGCCTGTATTCATCTTTTCCATGTCATGCTAAACAATTCCAATTTCCCAAAAATGCCTCCAGTTTACATCTATTCTTCTTCTCCCTACCCTCAGAACCTCTAATGGCCACTGACTACCTTTATATCAATGATACAAGTTCTTCCATTGCTAGAATAATAAAAAGTCTGTAATAGAATAAGAGTAAGTCTACTTTAGTCCATTGTTCATTACTGAAGCTTCAGGATTTGGGGATGGTAATGTCCACTCTGTTTCTAATTGAGAAGGGGCTAAGTTCCCATGGGGCAGATGGATGGACATATCTTGCTGGCAGTTGCAGACACTCTCTGTTCCTTGAGATGAGCGTTGTCCATCAACATCTCCTTGTTAGTTGTCCTTGGTGAGTCCAATGAACTGGAAAGTAGGTGTTGCAACTCTGCTGAGATTCAGGGCTCAACTGGCACGTGAACAAACCAAAGATTTAAATATCTTGGACATACATTTAACATGTATATTGCTAATTATAGGTTCAAATAACAGGGGCAGAAGAGTCATGTATAGGTAATCTATAAATGAGTCTAACTCTGTTACACTAGGGAGCATAGATTCCAAAATAAGGCCCACTGAGAAAGTGCTGAATTCCTGAGCCTGTGCACCCTGCTTATAGTGTCTACATGTCTCTAGGGCCCTCAGGAATCCTCCCACCCCCAGCCCCTGCTTTAGGCACTGTTTACTGGACAGTTAATGAGATCCTGCTGAATGTGCATAAGCATAACCTCTGGAATGTCCTCCTGACTCACTTTGGAATCTCTTACCATAAAAATTCATTTGTATTTAATATTTCCTCCTTTTGGTCAAGGTCTTTTTCAAGATGGAAGACATTTTTTTAAAGTATTTTCATTAACTTATTCTGAATGTAAGAATGTCTGAGAGTTCAGTGTTTAAATTGTTTGAAATTATCACCAGCAGTTCTTATCTGGCATTCTTGTGTTTTGTTTTATTAGTTTTTTT
>PVKH010044620.1:0-10624 GCA_004027955.1 Chaetophractus vellerosus | reverse complement strand
ATTTTACCACTCTGTCAAATCCAGAGTCTGGGAAACATGGCCCTACAGCCTTCCTCACCCTTTGAAGTTCACTTATGTTTTTCTCTTCCATCATAGTGTGATCTTGTCTGAACCTCCCCACTGAGCCACATGTTTCTTGAGTGTTCCACCAGGTCACATTCATCTCCACATCTCCTACAGTGTCGAGCATCCAGCATGACACTTAGAGTGACCTCAGCAAATGCCAGCTAAATCCAGGATCTCTCATGCAGGATCACTGTGATAATTTTTGACAGAAAAGGTAGTTTGGCCAGCTTTCGCAGAATACCTTGTAAAGGAAAGGTCATGGAAGACACCTTTCCAGTTCCTCTGTTAACCACTGAAATTAGATTTCATATTCGATTGATGGCCACAGATGAATACTGTCGCTAATAATCAGAACCTCCAAAATTGTTCTTTTTAATCTGTCTATGACACATTTTGTGAATAATAAAGATTAGCAGATGATGTAGAGCTCTGATAGTTCTGAAGATTTTAGTATTTTTTAGTGTGGAAAACTGTAAATTTACAGAAAAATTGCTCCAGTAGTACCAGAAGCTACAAGAATAGATCTGCCATTTGCTAGAACTTTGCATTAACATCTGCGTGTGTACATGTGTGTACACATTATATGTGTCTGTGCATATTGCTTTTGCTGAATCATCTGGAGATAAGTTGCAGCTTTATGACCCGTTATCCCTTAATATTCCGTCATGTATCTCCTAAGAACCGCATGTTCTCTTATACAACCACAGTAGAAATATCAAATTCAGGGAATTTTAACATAATTGCTGGACTATTGTATAATACACAGTCCATACTTAAATTTCATCAATTGTCCCAATAATTTCTTTTATAGCAATTTATTTTCTCTTGGTTCCAGGATCTGATCCGATACCCCACATTGCCTTTAGTTAAGTATCTGTTTATTCTCTAATCTGAAGCCTCCTGACTGAAGCAAAGTCTTGGTCTTCCTTTTTCTCTCATGACATGGGACTTTTGAAGGGTACAGGCCAATTCAATCTGGGTTTGTCTGATTGTTTACTCATCACTGGATTCAGATTATGCATTTTTGGCAGAAATTCTGCATAAGTTATGTTGGATCCTTCTCAGTTTATCACATTAGGAGACACAGGGTGTCAGTTTATTTTATTACTGAAGATGCTAATTTGGATTCCTTGGTTAAGATGGTGTATGCCAGTTCCTGGTAGTCTTTCATTCACATTTTGGAATTCATAAACAGAATTTAAGTTTCCTTAAATTTGATCCAATCTGCTAATTTTCCAGAACATTATCTTACGCCTCAATGCACTTGTCTATCATCTGCCTTAATACTCCACAAAAACTGCTCTGGTATCAGCAGTGGCTCTTTTATTGCTATTTATTTTCTGTCCTTCACTTCACCAGTTTTCAATGGCATTCATACTGCTGAATTCAAACTGTTAACTATTGAACATTGAAATTCCTGAGGTCTCATCATAAAGTCTGTATCCTTTTCACTCTATACTCTGCACAAACTCATCCTTGCACGTGGCCTCAACTACCATCTGTACATAGGTGACTTCCAGATCTCTCTGAGCTCTAATCCCAAATATCCCAAATACTGCATAGCTCTATCTGAAAAATTGCAAAGGTTACCTCAAACTCAAAATGCCTAAAACCAAATGCCTAATCTAGTCCCCCAAACCTGCTCCTTCTCCACTCTTCCTTGTAGCCACGAAGAGCATATTACACGAAAATCCAGCAGTCACCCTTGACACCGCTTTCTTTATCACCTCCCCAAATCCAATTCAGTACCAACACACACAGAGTACTTAAAACCCTCTGATGCCTTCCTGTTGATATTTTTTAGGAGGCACTGGGGACCGAACCCAGGACTTTGTACATGGGAAGCAGACACTCAACCACTTGAGCTACAGCCACTTCCCCTTCCTGTTCATATTACAATGAATATCTTAGCATGGCTTACAAAGACATGAGTAAAGTGGTACCTATCTACTTTGTCCAAACTCACTATAAGCTCCTTTAACCCTCATTCTCTTTATATCAATTAAATAAACCTGCTTCCACTTTCAGAAAGGTGCCATTTCTATTCCTTACCCAGAGAATTAGCACATGCTGTTTCTCCTTTGCTAAGTTAATTTCCATCCATGATTCAGGATTTACCTTAAATGTCTCTTCCTCTGTGAAGCCTCCTTGACTCACCAAACTAGATTATATGCTCTCACTGCACCCTGTATATTTTCTTCTTAATTTATAATTAATTATACTTTACTTTATGTGAATATTTGAATGTCCAACTCTTCTGTTAGACTCTTAAGTTCCTTGAGGACAACGACTTTGTTTGCCTTATCATTTTATCCTCAACACTTCTCTTGGTGCCTGACATATGGTAGGTGTTCAATTATAAATGAATAGATGCATTTTACTGAATTTATTTCCTTAGTAAACACTTGTATAGTGTTTATTAAGTGCCAGGCAGCATTACAAGTAATTTTAAAATATTAACTTATTTAATCCGTATGTTCTGTAAACCCCCTTTTCAAGCATTTTCAGCTGCTAAGTTTCGACTGCATTTTAATCAAGACTTCTTCAAATCTGTGGTATGTAGCACACATTTTAACTGGACAGGGTCTGTATTATTATTCTCAAAGGTCTTTTTCTAGGTCTTCATAAAAGTGGAACTTTAGAACAGGGGTTCTTAACCTTTTTTGTTCCACAGACTCCTTGGCCAGTCAGGTGAAAACCACAGACCCCTCACTAAGTCCACACTACTCTGTGTGTTATTTAGTAAATATATCACACCCGCACCAACACGTCCCCACCGGGGTAATGCTTTTTAAATTTTCAATTCAAGCTCACAGACCCCTAGTTAGGATCCAGTGCTTTAGAAGATATTCATTTTTTTTCACTAAGTAATGATATTGTTTGTAATCAAGTTTGTATTACTGTACTGAAAGTATCAGAATTACAGGATTAAAGTAACTGTGTGGATGTCCTGTAGAGCCTAAAGAGCCAGTATTCCCAAAGCAAGAGAAAAAGTGCAGATAGAAACTCAAACAAGTAAGAGCTCTGCAATACCAGATTTGACTCGGGAACATCAGTATGAGCCCACAAGTACTTTTTCTCTAAAAAATTCTGTTGAGGGAGGCAATATAGCTGTGACTTAAGTAAGGTGCTGGTGGAGAGATAATGGCATGCTTCAGACGGAGGCAGGTGGCCGTGAAATACACCGTCAGCAAGATTTTTGGCTTTAATCCTCGTTCAGGATTGAGACCCATCCTGAATGAGGTGGGTCACGCCTTAACTGAAGTAGCCTCATCAAAGGGTCCTACTTACAATGGGTTCAACACACACAGGGATGGATTAGCTTTAAGAACATGTTTTTCAGGGGCATATACAGTTCCAAACCACCATAGATGACCAAAGATTTAGAAGATATTCTTGTGAACTCTGTGTACCATCCTAAAATATGTCACTTGTTACCCAAACTATGCATGTGGAGTGAGATGATATAATACTGGAATATAAATTACAATGCATTTGCCTTGATGTGGGTCCATTTGTGAAATTCCTTTCCTTAAATAACATCTGATAATAGTGGTGTGAAATATGCCTTCAATTATTCTACAAGCTCATTAAATAAATGATTGTTAGGTAATTGAGGAGTAAACAAAAAGACTTTCTGTAACTATTATGAATCCAGAGACCCATGTTGTGAGTTTTAGAGCACAGTCGAGTTCAACAAAACATGGTCCATCCACCGAAAGGAACTTGAAAAGAATTCTAAAATCTTTTAAATTCAGCTTCTTGAAGAACACTGAAGAGACTTTAATATCACTTCTCCTTAAAAAAAAAAAAATCTTAAGATCCAAACAACCTCCTGAAGATATCACTCATTATAAACCTTGTTATATACTCAACCATGTCCTTTCCTGCTCCCAACTGCATAGGCTTTGTCCTCTTGCTTCCTGGACTATAGGATCGAACTCATTATTTGTCTCAATTCTCATTGTTTCCTAAAAGTCACAGGTCTTTTCCTTACTATACTTCTCCTTCCCTCCAAATATTTTAAGGTAGAGTGAGGAGAGAGATTCTGGACACTCTCATGTTAGTATGTTTTCACACTTAATGGTGTAAAAGAATCACTGGGACAGCTTGTTACATGCAGATTCCTAGCTCCACATAATCAGAGATTATTTTTCAGCAGGCCTGCCGTTAGGCCTACAGAATTGCATTTCTTTTATGGTTTGTGATTTGTTACCTCTTTAAGAAATCTTTGTTTAACCTCATGTCACAAGGGTTTAAGCTCTGTTTATTTATCCAGGTGGATTTTTAGAAATTTTACAGTTTAGCTCCTACGACTTTTAGAGCTATGATCCAATTCAAGTTAATGTTTATGTATGGTGTGACATAAAGTTGAGGTTCATTTTTTCCCCATACACATATGCAATTTTTTCAGCACCATTGAATTATTTTGGCACCTCTGCTGAAAATCAGTTGGATCATGTATGTGAGGATCTATTTCTGGGTTCTGGATTCAGTTTCAGTGTTGAATGCCGTAGCTTTACCTTAAGCATTAAAATCAGGTGCTGTAAGTCCTCCAAATTTCTTGTGCTTTTTCAAAATTGTTTTGGCTATTCTGGGTACCTGGAATTTCCATATGGACTTTAGAATAAATATATCAATTACTTCAAAAACCTCCTGCCAAAATTTTGATTGGGATCTCTTTGAATCAGCAGAGAGAGTTTCCATCCTAACAATATTGAGACTTCCAATCTATGTGTAGCAAATATATCCATTTATATAGATCTTTTATTTCCTTCAGCAAAATTTTATAGCTTTCTGTATATAATTCTTGTATATCTATTGCTCCTAAGTGTTTTTTAATGGTATGGTAAAAGGTGTCTTTAGTTCATTTTTCAATTTTTATTGCTAGAATATAAAAATACAATTAAATTTTGTACACTAACCACATGTTTTGTGGTGCAAATATGTTTTTGCATAGATTGCATAAATACCTCTAGTTCATGAGAGGTATCGGTCAATAGTCTTTTCTTGTGATATCTTTGTCTGATTTTGGTATGAGGATAATATTGACTTCATAAAATGATTTTGGGTCTCTTCTATCCCCTACTGTTTTCTGAGTTTGTGTAGAATTAGCATTATTTTTTCTCTTAAAGTTATGACAGAATTCACCTGGAAACCATCTGTGCATGGAGTTTTCATTGCAGGAAGGTTTTTAGTTAAAAATTCTATTTCTTTAATAGATATTTAAGTTTTCTCTTCTTGAGTGATTTTGGAAATGTGTATCTTGTAAGGAATTTTCCCATTTTAAAGAGAATTTAACTTTATAGAAAGTTCTGGGCCGGCTGTAGCCCAATTGGTAAGGCGCTGGTTTACCACATAGGAGGCGGGGCCTCCTCTAGCAGGCACACCGCCTTGAGAAGGCAAGCCGCTGCGGGCAGGGCAAAAAAGCCGCTGCGGGCAGGGCAAGCTCGCGCCGCTCGGTGAGCTGACTCCACGGGTTGCTGCAGGGCGGGGCGGGGGGTACAAGCAGACACGAAAGAACACAAGAATGAACAGAGCAGGAACAAGCAGAAAGGGAGGGGATATGAAATAAAAAAAAAAAAAAGAAAGTTCCTAGGTATTAGAGATGCTCCCAGCCCAAGGACCACACTTTGATCATATTATGCTAGAACATTACAAACTATAAGGAGCATAACAGGTTATTGTTAGGTACTTACTATTTTATTTGCTCTTCTTTACAGAGAAAACCTCTCAGCGTCTGAATCTCAGGAAACAGAATAACATAAATTTCTTAAATATTGTCTCAAATAGACATTTTAACTCACAGCTTGTCCAAGTTTTAGGGTGAAAGTTATATTCACCTGTCAGTAATAACTGACTGATTTTTAGCATCTATTCTTGTGCAACTTAAAAAAATTGTGACACGGATCTTATTCTCTCTTCAGAAGGTGTTGCTTCAGGATAGAAGTGAAATGCCAGGTTATAACGGGAATGCTTTTTTCTCTATTTGACTAAAGGTTTCCTTGTTTTTACCTTCCTACTATAACAGCAGTAATTTTCAAGAAATACCAAATTACCACAGTCTGATGTACATATTACTAAAAAACCAAAGGAATTACATCAAAGGTTAAGAGTGATTAATGCTTAAATATTAGCCTGGTTAGGAATCATTGATCCTTCCTCTGTAGAGAGAGATCTGTTCTGAAATCTTGTTATCCTATACTTTACATGATATTGATTCTCCTACTCTTTTAGCTATTTCCTGAGGGAAATTTTTAAATTTCTAAAATTATCATAACATGCAGGTATTGGGTTTGTGGTTTAGATCAAGTAGTTTGATTCTTAGCACTTTAAGAACCATGGCTGGCTCAATGTAAACTTGAAATTTTAAAGAACATTTTTTTTAATAAGTCAGTGACCACTTAACAAATATAAGCAGGATGAGACCAACCAGTCACATGCAGGTAACAGATCCTCTCTAATATCCCACTATATTCCTGTGTTTTAGTTTGCTAGGCTGCTCAAGCAGATACCATGGAATGGATCAGGTTAAACAATGAGAATTTATTTGCTCATGGTTTGAGGCTGAGAAAAAGTCCAAATCAGGGTGTCATCAAGGTGATGTTTTCTTCCCCAAGGCTATGGGTTCCGAGGCTGGCTGCTGGAAACCTTTGGTCCTTAATTGTCACAGGACAAGGCACATGGCAGCGTCTCCTGGTCTCCCCCTTTTCTTCAAGGGTCCCTTGATCAGCTTCTTGCTTCCTGCAGCTTTCTATCTCTGTCTGAATTTCACCCAGTTTACAAAGCACTCCACTAATACGATTAAGACACGTCCTGATTGAGGCCACACCTTAACTGAAGTAACCTCATCAAACGGTCCTATTTACAAGGGGTTCACATCCACAGGAACGGATTAGATTTAAGAACATGTTTTTCTGGGGTATGTACTGCTTCAAACCACCACATCCTGCTTCCCCTGACTTTTCTTGATTCTAAGTCAAAGAGGAAGTAAGAGCTGGGAAAAGAAATGTAGAAGCCCAACTGGATTTTTTTTTTTAATTACATCCCCCGCCCCCCTTCTGCTTGCTCTTGCTGTGTGTCCATTCCTGTGTTCCTCTCTGTCTGCTTTGTCTCTCCCCCGTTGCGGCAACACGCCGAGACCGGTCACCGCGCAGGCGGCTTTGCCCCGCTTGTGGGCGGCTTCTGCTTCCATTCATGGCCGGCTCCGCTTCAGTTAGTGGGTGGCTGGCTGCGCTCTGTTCGCGGGCGACCTGCCCTGCCCGTGGCGGCTTTGCCTTGTCCGTGGCAGCTTTTTGCCCTGCCCACGGTGGCTCTGCCCGCCCATGGTGGCTTGCCCTTCTCAAGGCGGTCTGCCCGCTAGGAGAGGTCCTCGGGAACCGAACCTGGGGCCTCCCATGTGGTATACCGGTGCCCTTTAACTGGACTTCTTTAGCTTGAGAAGCTTATTCTATTAGTTTTTGTTTCTTTAGCACCTAGTTCAATGTCTGGGGCTTTAACAGGCATTCAGTGAATGTTTAAAAATGAATGAATAAGTGGTTAAATGAATGCAGGGCTAAATGAATGAATTAATGGGAAAATAGAAAATGTGGCAACTAATGGTAAATCATGTTTCAGTGTATTGGTTAAAAATATAATAACCATGGAAAGCTGTTCTGTAAACCTTTGCAGAAGGTTTGGTATATTGAAATAGCATGGATGCCATAAGTACTTGCTATTTGTTAGACTGATTAGAATATAGTATCATATTTGGAAAGTTGCATTTTTAAGAAATGAAAAAAATAAAAGACTTCCAGAAAAATAATAAAACACTCAAATGTAAGAAAACAGTACATACAAGAAAACATGTAAAGAATTATTTATTTCAAACAAGAGGAGGCCAAGAGTCTATTGAATAATAGTCTTCACATTCAGGAAAGGTTATTACAGCAGACAAATTCTATCTTCGTGTGTGAAATGGGCCCAAATTGCAGAAAGAGAGATTTAAGAAGAACCACAAAAAACACCAATGAAAGTTTTGACATTTCTATTAAAACTGATGAATAGAGCCCAAAAGGTCAGACTTGGCATTTCAAGAGAAATAAAATCTGAGATAATAAGGAAAATTATCCAAAGCTTGGAAATAAAGCAAAGGATACTGCAAGACCTTATAATGAAATGGGGAAACATTGTGTAACAGGCTCACCCAAGGATTATTTAAAGCTCTAGCAGAATGTACCTTTGTTTGATTTACTGTTTTATATTGCTAAATGCCCAGACTCTATGAGGTTAGATAACTTGCAGATTTCTGTTCATAGAAAAGATAATCCCAATGATTAGTTTTATTACTATGTTGTACATTAACCAGTTTTATATCTAACTCTGCAATCTGATTTCAGCATTCTTTTATTCATTATAAATATCAAGACTCTCAAATCCTCCTTTTGATAAGATTTACCATCCTACTGATTTAGATTTACTTACCTTTCATTAATGAGATAAATAATTATTTCACAAATACTCACTATGGCTGTATACAAGTCATGTTTTTAAGCTTTTGAAAGGTAGACTTTTACATAATGCGACTTTTCTATGATTTCCTTAAGTTGGTAATTCATGATTTAAATAGAAACTAATATAGGCAAAGGAAACTCTTAAATATCTATGCATCATCAAAACTAAAAAACGAGAACATCAAAACAAAGTCAGAGACTCTTGTCTAGTCAAATCTGGGACAATTTGAGCATCAATTAAAATAATGAAAGTGACAGCCTATCACCCAAATAATTAAAATAAGAATCTATGAGTACATGCTGATATGAATGAATGAATGAGGAAGAAGGAAAAGCTCTACTTCACAAAATGTAGAAGGAATAAAGGATGTAGAATACTAACTTTTTACAACCATTGTAGTAGTAAGTAATTCAGTTAGAATCATCAATGGACACTAAAACTAATGGTGAAAGTTTTATGAGAAACAGGATATTTACATACTCTCAAAGATTCTCTCCATAAATTAGTTACACATTACAAAATGGTAAAAGGAAAATAGTGTCTTTAGAGCAAGAAATCTGTCAGACACTAACATAACTAAGTGCTCAAAGTTAATATCAACAGTAAGAGGACAGATTGACTTCATGTGCCTCCTGATAAGGAGCACCGAGGACACACCTTCCTTTCAGTGGTAGCTCCCCCCCAAAATATTCATAATGTAAACCTAATCACAAGGAAATCTCAAACCAGCCCAAATTGGGGGACAATCTACAAAATAAGTCATCAATATTCTTCAAAAATATTGATGTCATTTTTAGACAAAAGTCTTAGGTACTGCTGCAGATTTAAGAACTGAATAGATTTGACGACAAAATCTAGTCTATGATCCTGGATTGGATACTGGACCACGAGAAAGAACATTCTTGGAACAAATAGTGAAACTGCAAAATTTTAAAGTACTTGTGGATTAGATAACAATATTGTATTTATGTTAAATTTCCTGACATAGATCATTCTACTGTGGTAAGAGAAAGTGATTGTTCTTAGGAAATGCACACTCAAGTATTTAGGAGTAAACGAGCATGATCCCTGCAACCTACTCTCAAACAGTTCAGGAAATATTTCTATTTAAATATCTCAATCAATCTACGTGTATATGACTATATACATACATATGCGTCTAGAAAGAGAGGGGTGTAGATAACAGATGAGAGAAAAAGCACAAACTAGCCAATGCTAAAGCAAAGCTTGCAAAATGCTAACAACCAGCGACTTTAAGTAAAAGATAGTTTGTTGTAACATTCTTGCACATTTTTAGTAAGATTGAAATTATTTCAAAGTAAAAAGCAAAAACAAAACCAAAGCTGGACATCAGTGACAGACATCTAAGTAACAGAAAATAGAGAATAATTTCCTTGGTGTGCAATAAAAGGGAAAAATATTTTTAGGAATCTAATGGTAAATATTAGATAATAGAGAGCATTTATATTTTTTGGTATAACAGAAGGCTCAATCGTTCAAATGATTCACATTGCTGAATAGTTGTATTTTGAAAATACAAGCATATGATGACTAAAGAGCAATCATTTATGCAAGAACCCTAATTTCTGAAGAAATTAAAAGCAAGGATGACCTCAATAAGACTTTTGAGTATCAGATATTCTCACAGAGTAAGAATGATTCCCATTAACAACTGGAAAACATTAGAATGACCTGATGTCAGTTAAATAATTTTTAGGGCAATAAATGAAATTTTCAAGTATTCTATTGAAGCAGACTAGATAGAGAATCAATAGATGAATCTGGAATCTTGCAAGAAGTCCATGTGGACATTGATACCCCCAAGATGGCTGCTGGAAGACCCTTGTGAGAAATCCCATTTGGAATGAGATTTTCTCCGGAAGCCAGGAGAAGCCCTGGATATTCTTAAGGGGCATTATCATTGGGCCCTTCAGGGGATTGATGTGTGGGGTAACCAATCAAAACAGCAAACAGCTGGAACTCCTCCCAGGCCATTAGCAAAGGGGTAGAATAATTAATGGCTCAAAAAGCAATCTCAAAGGCCTTTTGCTCTCTCTTGCCTTTT
>PVKH010044619.1:0-10589 GCA_004027955.1 Chaetophractus vellerosus | reverse complement strand
ATCTATCATTGAACAATTATTTATTTGCCATTACATTGGGCTAGGTACCTTGCTAGGCCTTTTTTTTTTTTTAAGATTTTTTATTTATTTATTATATATCCCCCCCTTTTTGCTTGTTCTTCCTGTGTTCATTTTTGCGTTATTCTGTGTCTGCTTGTCTCCCCCCGCTGCAGCAACCCGCCGAGTCAGCTTATCGCACGGCAGCCTGCCTGCTCGCAGTGGCTTGCCCTGCCCGCGGCGGCTTGCCTACTCGAGGCGGTCTGCCTGCTCAAGGAGGCCCCAGGAACGGAACCCAGGGCCTCCCATGTGGTAAACTGGAGCCCTACCAATTGAGCTACAGCTGGTTCCCCCTTGCTAGGCTTTTGATATATTTATCTTTCATCTTCACAACTACCTATAAGTTAGTTATGTTTACTTTATATATAAAGAAACTAAAACTTAGATAAATTCACCCACACTATATAGTACACAAGTCAAAATTTAAACCGTGTGTATCCACCTCCAAAGCCTGCTTTTATACTGTGCTTCACTGCCTTTCATACATCAGTGGCTCTCCTTCTGTGTTTTCCTCTTTCGCAGGTCCATAAAGGGACAGGGTCAGAGGAGATAGAGCCTCAACAGTACATACTTTGGTCATTGCCCAAAGACTAATGTTATGTTCATTATGGCTCATTATTTTCCCTAGGTCCAATATCAAATAAACCAAACCATGAGATTTCTCCAAATGCAGTGGACTTTCGATTGGTCTTCTCTCTCAGTACTCTCTGACACTATTGGCCACTTCTGCTTTCTAGGAATACTTCCATTCCTTGGCTTCAGCGATGCTACACTCTCCTGGTTTCCTTCTCTCTGTGGCCATTCCTTCTTTGTCTTCTCCCCTATTTAATCATTAAATGTTGGCATTCCTTAAAGTTGGATTCCAGACTCTTGTATTCTCATTCATACCAGTAGCTTTATTAAGTATATGCAGAAAAGGCCCCAATGTACATATACCATCTCAGGCTTTCCTCTGAGTCTCATACCCAAATATCCAGCTACTTTCATGGCTCATCACACTGAACAGTCCGGAAAGCAGACATGAGCATCCCCAGCAAACCTGGTTCTCCTCCAGGCTCGCCTTGGCTCAATGAACAGCACCCCAGGCACACCAGAATCTGAGGCTCACATCTTTGCTCCCTATTACCATTCTGTCCATTTTACTTCATAACTATCCTTACATTCATTCATTCTCTCCACATATATTTCTTCAATCCTTACCCAGGCCCTCTGGCCTATAACTTCTGAAATAGTTTCCTGGCTAGCTTGCCCATAGCCCTCCTAGAGCCCTGACCATCTACCCTCCATGCTGCAGAGTGAGCCTGCCAAAATCTAAATCTAATTTCATCCTCTCCTGCTTCAAACTCCTCAATAGCTCCCCATTGTTCCTCCACCTCCAGCCACATGACCTTTTCTTGGTCCCCCTTAGCTGCCACAACCCCAAATACCAGAGGGCATTTGCATAGGCTATTTCTTCTGCCTGAAATGCCCTTTCCTATGGCCACCTCACCCCCTAACATGAGTCAAGTCATATTTCTCCCTCCATCTCAGGGCAAACACCCCTTCCCAGGGAAGCATTTCTTGATCCTCCTGACTAGGTCAGCTCCATATCATATGCTCGCATTATACATATACCTTTCTCCTTTCTTCAGTAACAGTTATCATGGTTTTAATCTTGCATGATTCTTTGATTCATGTCTGTCTTCTCCAGAAGACTGTAAGCTCCATGGGGACAAGGCCCACATCCCTTTTGATTCCCATGCCCAGCTTGGTGCCCGGCACATTTCTGTTGGATAAGTGAAAGACCCAATCCATGTTCTAATTCAAATCATTTGATTTTGAGGAAAGTATCCTGATTTAATTAAAACCAAAACATGTACTTCCTTATTAAATTTGGTCTCTATGAGAATTCACTGTGAATAGATAGGAGCCAACATTTTACCTAACCAGGAGAAGCATATTCATTCACGTGCATGAAATCTACCATATTACTGCACAGCACATGATGAAACATAAACTCCAAAGCTGGAATGTTTTCCAATCATGAGCTATTAATAATTTAACAAAATTAATTCAAAACACTCCGCTCAACAGTGAAACAGAGCTGAGGAGGAAATGATGTGTGTGCTAGTCCTCCAGGGTAGAATTAAAGATGACGAACCAGTAAAAGGAAACGGTCCTGACCCTTGTTTAGAGTCCATCTTTGCTTAGAATTTAATACACATTTTATGTTTTTCTAAGGATATTAAAGAATGGGGCATCACAGGCATAAATAAAGATCTTTGCTTTTCACAGGTGGATGAGTTAACATGGTAATAGTTGTCTGTCAGGCCCAAGAAAAAGAAAGAAAAATTGAAGGGATTTTCTTCTTCAGCAATAATCAAGTCAAAGAAAAGCTTTCAGTAATTATTATTATCAAGAGTAATCATTAGGAATAAAAAGTGAGGCAGAGAATCTGTAGAGCATAGAATTAGTCCCTACCCAGAGGATCCTATAATTTTTACTAGAGCAACAAGGGGAAGCAGAAGACATTTATGAGAAAAACAGGTGAGTGTTGTACAGCAAAATTTCCCAGTCAAACTTTTACTTTGAATAGGAAAACCACCTGAATTCTCTACCCCAGACACTAAGAGTGAATGAGAAGACTATGGGCAAGCTGCCACAGTCATTCTCCCAGAGAAGAGGGGGCAGAGGGGGAGACAGATGCACAGCAGTCAAAATGTAACTCTCAAATCCATGAGAAACCTTGACGCATGGACCAAGGGTTCCCAAAATTCAGAGTATCAGAATGACCTGAGAGTTACCTGTTAAAATGCAGAAGATTGGGCCCCACCTCCAGAATTTCTGATTCAATAGGTCTGGAGGGGACCCAAGAATTAGCTTTCTAACACATTACTAGGTGGTGCTGAGGCTGCAGGTCAGTGGACCACACGTGAAGAACCACATGCAAATTTCTAGTAATCTTTATAACAATACTGTGAAAGAGGAATCAATATCCCCATCTTAGAAATGAGGAAACTGAGGCTGAGAGACCTTAGGTGGCCAGCTCATTAAGTGGAAGCCCAGTGATCTTATTTGCTATGCAGTGCAGTTTTCTTCAAGGCATTAAGGACCTACCTTCAACTAAGGGCACTATTAATTCCCAATAAGTCATCATCAACCCCATCCCTACCCCCACTAAAATAAAAATAACATAAAAATCACTAAATTGACTTTCAAAGTCTATAACAGTGGTAAATCCACAAGCACACCTAAAGGTGGTTACAGCTAAGCATGCTGCAAAAATGCATTGTACTGAGAATGACAGAGTTGGACTCAGTTATGGCTTCCCTACACATGGCTCAACTGTCCCTTCTATTCAAACCTATACTTGGTGCTGGAGTTTGTAGCTGTATATCCAAGGGAATGGAATGTTTGGGCTGTCCATGTGCTGGCTGGGCCCTGAGCCTCAGCAGAGTGGCAATACCTGCTCTCCAGCTCATTGGACTCACCCAGGACAATTAACAAGGAGGTGAGGATTGACAACCACCATACCAAGGAAACAAGAGAGCCTACAACTGCAAGCAAGAGAGTCCCATCCATCGGCTGTGTGGGATCGAAGCCCCCTCTCTAACTTAGAGGTGGAGTAGACATCACCATCCCAGAATCCTCAGGATTGGGGAATGAACTATGGACTAGAGAGGACTTACTGGTATTGTACTATAGACTTGTTGTGATTCTAGCAATGGAAGAAATTACAACATTGATGTGGAGGCAGTGGCCACTGGAGGCTCTGGAGTTAGGGAGAGGGAAAAACAGTTGTAATACCGCAGCTTTTTCAGGATTTGGGAATCATCATGAATGATGTTGCAATGACAGATATAGGCCATTTTATATGGTCCCATAATATGCAGAACTGTGTGGGAGAGAGTGTAGACTACAATGTGAACTATGGTCCATGCTCAGTGGCAATGCCCCAGGATACTTTTATCAATTGCAATGAATGTTCCACACTAAGAAGGATGTTGATTCTGTAGGAGGGTGTGGGAGGTGAGGGGGGTGGGGCATATGGAAATCCCTATATTCTTATGTAACATTTATGTAATCTAAATATCTTTTTTAAAATTAAAAAATATATATTATTAAAAAATGCATTGTAAAGGAGGTGAAGACGCTGCAGACAACAACTGGATGCATGTGCCAGACCTATCAATAAGTGAGAGAGGACTGGAATAAGGAAATAGAAGGCTCCGGTGGAATCCCATTAGAGACTGAGGCTGACCACGGCAGAAAGGACCTGACCATGTATGAATAATAGCAAAGGCAACTGGGGAGCAATCAAGGACCCTGAAGAGATGACGATGCTACGTGCCACAAAAAACAAATATTTATTTCTGAAATAAAATTTAGGAGGAAAAAAAAAGTAGAAAGGGATTTGAATTGAACATAGGAGAACCGGCCATGAAGAAAACAGCTGAAGTGAAATGATGGCCCAAGGAGGAACTGGGGACAAGCTGTGGGGAGGTTGTAGAGATGCTACCTCATATAAATGAATTCTCCTCACAGTAACCCACCCCCCACCACCCACTCCAGGCGCCTTCCAGAGACGCCTACATCCCAGAGAAAAGGGAGTCGTTAGGACAACAGCTTTGGCGTTCAAGACTGTGAGTGTGTCGCCTTGGTTGAGTTATAATACCTCTCTCTACTTCAATTCCTCATCTGCTCAATGGAACTCATAACTCCTACCTCAAAGAGTAGTTGTAAGAATTAAACATGATAATAGCTATAAAGCACTTAGTACCTGGGGCCTCGTGCTAGCCCAGAACACACTGGCTCTTTTATTATTACCGCTATTGTTGCTTTGGTATTATCATCGTTAATGTTATCATCCTCAAGGGAGGAGAAATCATTTCAAAGGAAAAATATAATGGCCTAGATAATCCTCGTGAAAAGTTCACGTGTATTTCTTCTGTTCATCAAAACCTCCGCGGTTTGAGCTGTGCAGTTTCTAATGACACAGGTGCTCCTGATAGAATTAGCAAAAATAAATAAATTAAATAAATTAAGGAAAGCAGCATTTGGTGCCCTACTTTTCTCCAGTACTGTTTACATGTTCTCCTAATTCGATTTTTGAGTAAACTCAGTTCCACAGCCGTGCTGAGCTGACGCGGATGCATTATAGAATGATTCACAGCATCGATAACAACTTCTCCACTCCGAGTGCCAAATTCCTTGCTGTAGGTGCGATAACCAGAATTCATTTATTATTTCACCCTCGTTTAATTAATTGCATTGCCAGCTACCTGTTGCTGGCAGGGGTCTGTTGACACTGCTCAACAAAGTTTTAAGCCAGATTGTTTTAATAACTTGTTTTCTGCTGGCCCGCCACCGTTGATTAAACTTCATGTGGATTTATAGCCTTCTTTCCCCCCACGTGTCTGTAACCTTTAAGGGATGTCTGATAAAAAGCAAAGGTCGTGGGTTCCAAAAGTCCTCATTCTAATAAATATGTTAGACAGCTGATTCTGAACATGCAGCTCTGTCTCCCATCCTTACTCCACTCTCCCCCCCTCCCCCACTTGTTTTTTTACAGCCATTCCCAACAAGGATAAAAATTAACACGAATAGAATTAATGGTTTAATTTTGCAAGAGAAAGGAGAGGCTTTACGATGCCTCACTAGGGAAAGGGGCTTCTGTCTTTGCTGATGATCCAAACAAGTCTGCCAAGGAGAAATATGGGGTCCGGTCTCCCATTGAACTGCCACGGGAATGGATTGGCCGTGGCTACTGGCTTGACAGGTGCAATAAATATTAATTAGTGTGCTTGGCTACAGAGGGAATAATGATATACACTGCTTCTCTGAAGCGTTAAATTGTAGTGTTAGTCTTGATAATGCCTCATCTTCTCCATCACGGCAGACAAACATTTTGAGTCGCACACATCCCCATATAGGCTAAAGAATAAAGGCTGTAGGGTATTTCAGGTACAAAAAGTGGGGGCTAAGACTGACTGTGGGTCGGGCACTTGGCGTTCCCTGTGTGATTGGTTTGGTTTTGCTTTTGCGTGTTTAGATCAGCATTTCAGGTGGCACAAACCAATTTCTGAAATGTTTGCTCTTGTTAAGGAATAAAGCTGAAACAATTTCCAGTTGTCAAGATATTTGATTAAATTGGAAACGGATTTGTAAACTGTCTAAAAATTCCCAATAATATGTATTAAATTTTAGGGGACTGGTGCTTATTAGATTATGGGTGAGTTAGTAGGTTTATGGAGTTGGGCCAAATTACATTCTCAGGATGTTCCCCAGTGTTTTGCTGATAAGTACCTCTAACAGCCTGTAGATAGTTGTATTTGGGAACTGAAGATACAATTGCTCCTAAAATTCAACTCTAATCAGAGTAAAAAAGAAGAAGAAGGAAAAAAAAGCAGGCAAGTAAGCCTGGAAAAGAAATTAACTTTAGCATGATTCTAGGCTTGCTACAAAACACATTTTTGAAACGGATATGTTTAGTTGTTTACACCTGAAGTTACGCACAACAGAAGCGGTTCACCAAGAAAAGAGGCTCTAATTAAATGCTGATATTTTCCAATTCCTTAATTATAATGGCTTACAGTTCTGCCTAAGGGCTTCTCTAGGAGCTAATTTGCTGGAATATTACCATTTACACTTTTTCATTTGTTGAAGATCTTGCTCCCTCATGAATTGCCTTTTTTAGTTGCTTGTAACTTCATTTGGCATTCTCTTTCTGGGAATGCTTCCTACCCTCTGTATAGAAAAGACTGGCAAGAAACTTGGCAAACAAAGTTTCATTCTAGGTGGAATTCTCCCTCTCCTACATGGCTTAAATGTGTCGATGTCTATTTCTGTACCACAGCTGCAAAGAAAAGGCTTTTGGCAATGCAAACGTGCACGTGTTTTATTATTCTCTCCTGGAGCCCTGGGTTCTAGCAACATTTCCTCAAGCAAGTGTTTCTGGAGCTACAGTGAACACAGGGGAGCAGCCCCCAGTGGGTACTGAGATATTAGCTGATGATGATTTGCTCTGAATCGACTGGCCGGGGACTGGGGGTTGGACCATTTCTGCAACGTAAGCCAGGCGCTCATCCAGGACACTAGCAGCTCCGGCCCACAGGAGATGCTTTTCCCCTCTTCCCTCCTCTCCCTACAACTCTTCTACCAGTTTTGCTGGAGAAGAGCAGATTCCATCTTCCTCTCAGAATCTTGGAAAGGTTTGTCTACCCTCTGAAGGCTGGCTTTACAATTATAGTCCTTCTTTACATCTCCTGCCAGATTCTTTAAACACGGGGACCACTGTGTGTTGGCAGCTGATGGGGAATAAGGACTGAAATGTGAATTGTCATCTCTGCTCCCCGACAAGAAGTCAGCTCTCCGAACTCTATTCTTGGCAGGATGGTCCAGAAAGTGAAGGGGGATGCCAATGGGATAAGAGCTAGTGGTACTCTCTGGCCTCAAGTAAAAACGTGTCCCTCTACAATCCCCAGAATTCAAAGGTTCTGTCTAGCTGTTATGAAACAATTCCTAGAAGTGACTAATCTTCTAACTTTCATCAAAATACAGATAATTAATGAGATCCTTGAAGGAGATTAGAATGTGGTTGATATGGCCCCATGGTTAAACACTGCCTTATTGGATTGTAGTTCCTACCTGTTTTGAAACAATTTCAAAGCTCCATACCCTCAACAAAAATCAAGGCAATACCCAAAGACAAACAAGAAGATAGTATTTCAGGAACGTACTGGTCCCATGAAAATTAAAAGTTCCCAACTAAATATCAAGAAAAGTTTATCAAAACTGGAGTAATATTTAATATTTTCCTTTGAGCTCGAGAGATTCATTAAAACTCTCTTCCATGTATGAGGTGCCCTATCTCTCTAGACCAGGGCGATGACCTAATGACCAGAATTGCTAGGCTTCCTCTAGGCATGGTTAAGAGAGTCAAACAGAAAAACATGTTCATTTGCAGCTATGCTTTTCTCCATAAGAACAGAAAAGTCCTTATTGAAACCTCTGAAAAATGTATATCTTAAAAACATATCTTAATAGGGGAGATTTAAAATAAGAAACCTGATGGAATTTGGAATCACCAATTTGGATTTGAAAACAGATTCACCAGAAGAATGTATGGTCTTGAGTAAATCACTTGAATTCTACAGCCTCAGTTTCCTCATTTATAAATTGACTATAATGGTACTTATCTCAAAGAACTCTTGGAAGGATCAAATGAAGTTACATTTATGTTTGGCATAGTGCTTAGTGCTAATAAATAGATGTCCTGCATAGTAGTTAGAAAATAATAGTAACTACTATAATTAATGCCATTAAATTCCAAGTCCTTTACCCTGACCCTCAAGGCCCTACATCATCCAATCACTCTCCATAGTCATTATTCCAAAGGCAGAATTATGGCTGCGAAGAAGGTTCCATGCTCTTATCCCTGAGACTGTGAAACCAAGGAGATATCATGCCTGTGAATATGGTACAATGACTATGTCTAATGGACTCAATTGACCATAAATAAGGAGACTATCCTGGACAATCCAGGTGGGTCCAATGTAATCACACGAACCCTTAAAAGCAGAAACAGGAGAGGCAATCAGAGTGATGCAGCAGAAGGGGAAGCCAAAGAGATTTGAAACCTGAGAAGGACTTGACCCGCTGTCGCTGACTTTACGATAGAGGGGGCCACATGGAAAGCATGAAAAAGACATGAATTCTGCCAACAACCCGTGAATTTTGAAGAGCACCCTGAGCCCCAGATGAGAAATCCAATCCTTGACTTTGGTCTTTTGAAGCTTTAAGCTGAAAACTCAGTTGTGCCATGTTGTACGTGGACTTCTGACCCAAAGAAAGTGAGGTAATTAATGGGTATTTTTTTAATTACCAAGTTTGTGGTCATTTATTATGGCAGCAGTAGAAAACTAATATGGCCATCTACTCTGTTAACAAAATGGACATTTTTCTTTTAACATGACTTGCTTTTTCTACCTCAGGGCCTTTGCACAGGCTGCTTCCTCCACCTATGCTCTCTTGCCTCAACTCTCCATCCAGCTGATGCTTGTTCATCCTTCTAGTGTCAGCTCAATAGTTCCTCTTCATGGAGGCAGTCCTTGAATTTCTCACTTAAAGTGGGTGCCCAATATATTCTCTTTCTCTAAAGACATGTTGGTTTCCTCTAGAATTTTTGTCAGAGTTTGTAATTATTTTCTCTTCTTGCTTATTTTTCCTTACTTGACTGTAAACATGGCACACCATGACTCAATAAATGGTTGTTGAATGAGCATGAATTCATTTCCTCACTTGATCCTTTCGAGTAAGTACCACTATTATTTCATTTTACAGATGAGGAACTTGAAACATAAAGAAATTAAGTAACTTTCCCAAAATCACACAGCCCCTGAGAGATCAAGCCTGAGCATGATCCCAAGTCCACGTTCTCAAATTCCGTGCTTTCGTGTCCCTCTAATGTGTATTCTACCAGTAGCAAGAAAATACCAACATCAGAGCTAGTCAGTAGGTTTTGATCCTCCCCAAATTCAGATATTTGGAGCACTCTAAGATGGAACAGCTCCTTCGGCTCAAAACTTTGCCTCACACTACACCAGTCAAGGCATGGCCTCCAGCTTACAAAACATGATTTTGATGTTGATCGGAAGAAGATGTGTTCCCTGTGTTCTCTCCCCGCCGACGTGTGGCTTCTCGTTACCAGGGTAAACCACCACAGCTAAGGTCAGAGGCTGCCCCTGCTACTGTGGTGGCTGCAACAGGAGGGGGCAATTAGAGAAAGGGCTTCTTTGTGAAAGCTGAGCTCTGCCTCCTCATTACTTTCTCTCTCCCTTCCTTCTTCATTCTTCTTCCCTACCCAGCTCTTGGGTGGTCATTTAAGGGAAAGCATGTGATGGGCACGCCTAACGGTGAACGTGTGCATGCTTCCTCGAACATTTCATTTTGCAAATGATGCTTTTATGAAAACATCTGCAGAAATCTGGTTGATTCTTTTCTTGACGCTTCTAACTGAAGGCAAAAATAGAAACATGTACAGCAACCACCAAAATTAATGTAGCCAGATTATTAAAACACTAAAATACCCATTCCCTGACTCTGCAGCCAGTCACGACTCGTGTATGTTTTATTGTACTAGCAAGAGACCGCTGCACAGCTTGAGGTGTGACTTTGAGGTCACTAAACACGGGGAATTCTCCAACTGTTTCACAGCTACCACACAGGATGTATGTGGAGCCTGCATATCCACAGGGGAAAAAAAACTGTGTTTTAAAATTAGCCAATCAAGATTTTCCAATAATAGAAAATGTAAGATGAAACCCGTGAAATATGCTTTAGGATAGCTCCTGGACTAGGGGCTGGAACAAAGGTCCTTTGGCTTTTCATAAAATAAGGTTGTGTTTCTTGAGCTGTTTGCTCTCTCATCTCAGTGTTCCTCCTAGCCCATCACCATCATAAGGAAAGCAGTAAGAATAAAACATTAACATTCTAATATCCAAATTGTGTTGCTTTCCGTGGAGCCCTGGTGTTCTGGTTCAAGTGTTCCAAAA
>PVKH010044618.1:0-10588 GCA_004027955.1 Chaetophractus vellerosus | reverse complement strand
CTGTTTGCAGGCGGCTCGCCCTGCCTGTTGCGGCTTTGCCCTGCCTGTGGTGGCTTTTTGCCCTGCCCATGGTGGCTCTGCCCCGTCCATGGTGGCTTTGTCTTCTCAGGTGGTCTGCCTGCTTGGAGAGGTCCCCGGGAACTGAACCTGGGGCCTCCCATGTGGTGTGACGGCGCCCTATCCACTGGGCTACAGCCGGCCCCAATCTCTTAATCTTCTAGGGAACCCGACCTAAGACAAGGACATTGGGGCAATTATTCACCAATGCTCATCTCTCAATGGTTGAGTGTCTGTTGACACTGACCTTCTGTGTCCCATTCCACAGCCTTCTTCTGATGTGGTTGCCCTGCTCCCCTCAGAGAGTGCTCTTGGGTGGGGCCCCATCAGGATGGTCTGACTCAAGTTACTGGTATACACTAGTTTGCTAGGGCTACTGAAACAAAGCACCACGAACTTGATGGTTTAAAACAACAGAATCCTGTTCCCTTACAGTTCTGGAAGCCACAAGTCCAAAATCAAGGTGTTGGCAGGGTCATGCCCTCTCTGAATACTCTAGGGGAGGAATCTTTGCTTTCTTTCTTCTGGTGGTGGCCAGTAATCCTTGGCATTCCATGGCTTGAGCTGCATCACTCCAGTCTCTGCCTCTCTTCATGTGGTCTTTTCCCCTGTGTATCTCTGTCTCAATGTCTCTTCTCTTCTTATAAGGAAATTGGTTATATTGGATTAAGACCTCACCCTAAGTCCAGCATGACATTATTAGATAATTATATTTGAAAAGACCCTATTTCCAAATAAAGTCACATTCTGTGGTTCCTGGAAGGGCAGACATTTGGTTGTGTGTGTGGGGAGACACTATTCAACCTAGTACATGGCACATGGGAATCTTGCAATGTTGGTTATAAGCAATGCAGGCTTCTCCATCTGTATCCCTTCTCCTTTTTCTGAATTTGGTTCCACCCAGCCTCCCATCTTCAGAAGTCTTCAGGCAGGAAGAAAATATCAGCTTCTAATTTCACAAACACTCCCAAACGTAGGAGACACATGTAAAACTTCCCCAAGAATTCAGTCAATGATTTCTGTACTGGGGGCTGGGGTGGTGGTTGGGCAGGGGAAGGCTAAGATTTTCGGTAGACCAGCAAGCAGTCTGCTGGATAATCAGACCTTAGTCTCCTGTCTTGACACGTCTTGGAGTTGTTTTCTTACAACCCCCCTTGCATGTCTTATGGGACAGCAACTGGGCCAAAAACTGTCCTGATTCAATCAATGTCCCTTAATGTGCTCTAGTCTTCTCCTCACATGGGCTCAATGAGATGATGGGGGTAAGGGTTAAAGGACAAGTTTGGCCATATTCTTTTTTAAATAAGCAGTTTTGCATTCCCTCTTGGGACTTCCGGACTTCAGGTGATATCCAGAAATCACAGAAAACTTCTGCTTAATATCTTTTAAAGTATCTAAGTAATACTTAAACACCCACTAATTGGTAACTACTATTTGAATTATAAAATTAGTTTCTGGCATCTTTGAAAAGTCATTGCAACTTAGTGTTTATTTAAGCATAAGTATGTTAACAATGTGACTCAGCACATTTAGTGAGCAGACCGTGGGGCTGCCGGACAGGAGACCTGGGGCATCCTGGTACCAGTTCTGTGACCTTTGTCAAATCACTTCACCTTACAAGACTTTGACTCCACAGCCACCAAATAGGACTCATAAAATCTGCTTTATGCAACCCAAGGGTTCTTATATAAGTCTGAAGTGAAGGGAAACAGCAAAGCATATTTAAAAGTATAAAGTAGGGAAACATCAGATAACAATTAATAAAATATCCCACTTCTAAGGTAATCAACCAAAAGACTGCTTCCCCTTTAGATACTCATGCGAATCCAACAAGCTGCTGTGGCTGAGACCTGACTCATTTTCAGCAAACAGATGCCATGCTAAATGATGACAAAGTGATAAACATATGTAAATATTTCATATGGAAGTGAAGTCAATACGGACAAATGCAAAAGATGCCGTTCCAAGGCTGGGAAAGCCGGGCTGTGCATAGTCACAGCAGAAAAAGGCGCGGGTGTCGGAGTGGATCTTCAACTAAAAACAAGCCCTGTGTTGTTATTTAAAAGCTTACCAGAGACTATTAATAGTCCTGTACTATGCATAATTTTGCCATTTGACTCAGACTTCATCATGTATGGGTGAGTATATTGCATGGAGAAAGATGCCCTAAATTCTAATTCCTGTTCCTTGTGATATTGGACTTACACTTACCCCTCCAACTTCTTAGTTGGCCAAGTTTGGATAGTTGTATTTGCCTATTCACAGAATGATTACGGACGCTAGGAGATGTTGTTTTTGAAAATGTTGTGAAAAGCATAGATAAACTGAAGAGGCGTAAGGTTATATTAACAGATGACAAAAAAAGGATGGAAAAGCCTCGAAGAAAGTCAGAAAATGGCCTGGAAATGAAGATGCCAGAAGGCATCTGTGGTGGTTTGGAGCTGTATGTGCCCCAGAAAAACATGTTCTTAAATCTAATCCAGTCCTGTGGGTGTGACCTTTTGATGAAGGCCACTTCAGTTAAGGTGTGACCCACCTCAGCCAGAACGGCTCTTAATCCTATTCCTGGAGTCCTTTATGAGAGAATGAAATTCAGACAAAGAGAGAGAGCCACAGACAGAGCTGCCAGAAGCTGAACATCTACAGCACCTGGAACAGAAGGCGGAGACCAGGAGAGGCCACCATGTGCCTTGCCAGGTGTCAAACTAAGGACTAAGGATTGCTGGCAGCCAGCCCCAGAATGCTAGTCTTCAGGGAGAAAGTATCACCTTGATGATTCCTTGATTTGGACATTTTCCCAGCCTCAAAACTGTGAGTGAATAAATTCCCATTGTTTAAGCAGAAGTATTTCGTGGTATTTGCCTAAACAGCCTAGGAAACTAAAACAGCATCCTATTTTATCACACCACCATGGACTGTCCAAGAATAGTAAAAGTCTCTAAATTTCAGAGAGCAAGAGGCAGACAGACAAAGATTGAGATTAAACCGGCTCGGTAGGATCTAACAAAGATCAGTCTCAGCGATGGACTAGGTGACCTTGGAGGCGTGTTCAGGCTGCAGCTTTGAAAACGCTTTGTGTGGTTTGAATGTCCACTTGTCCATTATCAGTGGGTATTATAGGACAACATCTCTCTAGTGTTGCCTGTACAAATGAAATAGACCATTTAAATAGAAACCCATTACAAGTCAAACCATTGCTTAAAAACAGGAAAGCTCTTTATTATGGAATAGTTCAAACATATACAAAGTAAAAGTATCAAATATTGAACATGAGTATGTCCCTTGTACATGTTCAACATTATTACCATTCTGGAAAGGCCATTTCTTTTCTAAAAATATATAGCCTTTTTTAATTTAAAATTTTTTATGTGGAAATATTTTCAACTAAGAATAAGAATAGTATAGATAGAATAAAATAGAATACTGTAGTACAAATAGAATAATTTCAAATAAGAATGAGAATAATGTAAAGATAACGCATAGACTTGTTACCCAGATTCACCTATGATTAATAGTTTACTCCCTTTGTGTCTCAGCTTGCTTAGGTTGCTATGACAATCACCACATAGTGGGATGGCTTAAGCAACAAGTATTTATTGGCTCATGGTTTCAGAGGCTAGAAGTCCAACAGCAAGGTGTTGGCAGGGCTTGCTTTCTGTCAGAGTGTAGCGTTCCTGCAATTCTCTTTCATGAGTCAATCTCTTTGTGTCTGCTTCCCTGATTTCTGCTTACTGCTCGCTTCTCCTGACTGACTACTGAATTTCCTCTGCCTTAGGAGGACCCCAATCCTATGGATTAAGGCCCACCCTGATTCAATTTGGCCTCATCTAAATAGGATCTTTTGATGATCCTATTCACAGATTAAACTTCAACTTACCTAAAAGTAACATTTTTAAAAGTCCGATTTACAAATGGGTTCACACCCACAGAAACATGGAGTGTGGATTAAGACTTGAACATATCTTTATCAGGCACATGATTCAGTCCCCAACACTTTGCTTTATCATTGACATATGTGTTCTCTCTCTTACCCTTTCTCTCTAACATTTGCCTAATTCTGAACCAATTGAAGAATAGTTGTACTCATCATGGCCATTCACCCCAAAATATTTTATTGCATATTTCCTTAGAATATTTTCTTACATAATCATAGTACAGTTGTCAATTTCATATATTTGCATTGATGCAATTTTATCATATTCATATTTTATTAGTTGACCCAAAAATGGCTTTGATAGTATTTATCCTCCTCCATTACTGGATCCAGTCTAGGGTCAGGCATTGCATTTAGTTATATCTCTTTAGCTCCTTTAATATGGAAACTTTCCTTGCTTTTTTACAATGTTGGCATTTTTGAGAAATAATACTCCTTCTTTGTTTTAGTAGTATGCTGCTTATTTGGGCTTTGTGTAATGTTTCCTCACGACTAGATTCAGGCTATGCATTCTGACCAGAACACTGCCAAGGAGACGCTGTGTCCTTCTCAGGGTGTCACATCTGGAGACACAGCATTCTCCTGCCCCTAAATGGCAATGCTAATTTTGATAACTTGATCAAGGTATTGTCGATTTCTCCACTGTTTAACAAATATTCTTTTTCTGTAGGGAGTCACCTTAAGAACATGCAAATATTCTGTTCCTCTCAAAAATTTCCCCTAGATTTTAGCATCCCTTAATTAATCTTGCATAGTCCAATATTTACTATGATGGTTGCAACATGCTGATTTCCCAGCCCAGCACTCCTTCCACATTTATTAACCAGCACTTTAGATGCTATGTAAGTAAGAGTCCTTCTTTTACTCCATTTATTTATTTATTGGTCCATTTATTATCAGTATGGAGTAATGACTTCCTTTTTTTCCACAATGGTTTATAATTTATTACTATAGTTAATTATTTTTGTGTTCAAATTGTCCCAGATGTGGCTAGTAGAAGCATGCTCCACTTGGCTTCTGTGTCCTTCTAACTTGCCCCCATCAATTTTTTGAGCATTTACTTGATGACAGAATAAGAAGTTCCAGGCTCTTCTTGTACCTACTCATCCCAGTCCTGGTATCAGCCATTGGTTCCTTATAGTGGGGAGTGGTATTAGAGACAAAACTCTAGGCATTAGATATGCTCACTGCTGCTGAGCTGTGGTACCTTAACACTTTCAGTGCACAGAACTAGGAAATATATTCATGTATATATACACACACATATATATATACACATGTACACATGAATATGGATATGCACATATATATATTAGAAATCATGAATTTATACCTCCACCTCCAATTTCCAGCCCATACCCACAGGCCCTCTTTATATTTATATGTATATTTTTCCTCAGTGAGAACCCTGGCTCCCAAATTTACCCATTTGCTCAATCCTATCATACTCTATGCTAGTTTCAGAATTGTTTACGTGTACCACTATGAAAAACTTATTGAAAAATATTCATAATTTGTTTACAATTCTTATCTTAACCCCACTCAACCCTGCCCCAATTTCAGTGGTATAGTCAGGAGTGTGGTCATAGATATTTGGATTAGCACATTTTTCAGTTTTTGTTTCATTTCAGCGTGGTTATGGTATAAATTTGAAATGCAGTTGAATTCATGTGGTTCAGTTTGCTTTCTTTTTTAGTTTCCTCTCCCTTCCATCCCTATTGATTTAATTTTTTAATATTTAGAAGATTCAATGTTCTAGAAAGTCAAAACTATGCAAAAATGAACTTCCATCCATATCCCCTCTACCTCTTCCCCCATCCTACCATGAGAATATATATGAGCAAAAATAAACATATTGAAGACAATGATATGATTGCGTATAGGGGAACTGGAAGGAAGGAAGATAAAGGGGGAATTGATTACTCAATCAATTGATTGTGATAGGACCTTGAACCATGGGTAAGTGGTGATGATGCAGCATAGACTGAGGGCACAGCTGACCATACTTTCAAGTTCTTGAGGTTAAAGCAAAATTTTCCAAGGCCATTATGACATAAAGGAGCATTTTCCAATGTATGTTCTGCACAACACTAGTCTCGTGAGTTATTCAATGAAACAAAAAAAAAAAGTATTCCTGGTCAAATAAGTTTGGGTAACATTACATATTTAATCTCCTTCTGGGAAGTCTTTCTGTCAAGAAATTGACTGTGTAACATAGTATGTTCCTTTATCGGACTCCTTTGATTGATTATTGTCAGTCAGGAGGAGAAACACCTTAAGAGGTGTCAACTCATTCCAGGACATGTGTTGGGGTCACCAATTGTAACATGACTCACACAGTACTGGATGGAACAATGTTTTACTCACATAGAGAAGAGACAGAACCTGGTCAGCTTCACTAGTGGGTGTTGGTTCTCCATAGCCAGTGGGTCGCAATCCATGGCTGAGGCAAGGAAATGTTCTACATAGCACCCTTCTGTTGTGTGTAGAGAGACCCCACTGCTGCCCCACCAGGCACAGATAACCACTGCAGTGTGAGCCAGGCACTATAAAATATGTTTACCTTGATCAGACTGTCTCCAGTGAAGAGTTATATGTGTTCAGGACAATAGGGGAAGGAATGTACTAACAGTCTCTTTACCTACCAGGGGAATGTGTTTTATGCCAACAGGCTGACACACCTGGTCTTGAACACAGGATGTATTTGTAGATTCCAGGAAAAGGGAACAGGCTGCTTTAGGACTGTCCCTTACCACAAATATTTACTGCAAATATCTATCAGAATAAGTCTTCAGGGGGACAAATAATTTAGGGAAATTTGGATCCACTCATTCATTCAACAAATAGTTATTGAGCATCTACTTTGTGAGCTATTTTTGGTGTTGTGGATAGACAGCAAATGAAACAAATGAAGTACTTGTCCTTGTGGAACTTATGTTTTAGCCGAGTTGGGGTGAGGAGGTGAGGCAGACAATAATCCAATAAAGAAATACCATGCCCAGTGGTAACTTATTATATCCACTTAAGAAAGACAAATAATGCCTGCCAATTTCCTCTCCTCCTTTGGGGACACATCAAAATGCTGACCTGAAAGAAAAGAATGGAAGAATAAAGGCTTTATTCAACTTGCATGCTAAGCTTCATCTGAATACATCTGAACACAAACCAAAAATTAGGGGTGATAAAATTTTAAAAAAAATCAAGAGAAAAATCTTTAGTTTTTAATCACATCCCCATGTTGATAAAATATTTATGAGCTCTCTTACAATTAATTAGAATAAACTATGTAACACTGCAGGAAACAAATTGAAAATTTAATAAAGTAAGTTCACTTCCAATTTCTTTTGAAGAAAGAAGCTAATTATATTTAGTTCTGTAATTATAACTTTAATTAAAATATAATGCAAAATATTCCATAAAGTGAAAACAGTGCTGAGTAATAAAATGGAGACTTTGAGACAATTTGTTCTTTAAATGAAAATTTATAATTTAAAATGAAGCCTTTAGTGTAGTTTTCCAAAACTTTATCCTTTCAATATAATTTTAATTTAACATCCTTCTTATACAGACTAATTAATGTTTATTTACTGTTTTAAACCTATTTCTTTCTGTTTGTTGTGTACTGAAATCTCCTTTTCATTTGTTTTTAGCTGTCTTCCTTTCAGAGGTTGTTTCAAGAGGCACTCCTATTTCCCACTTGCATATCGTAATTTACAGCACATCGCTTTTGAGTTAGAATATGGATCAAAACTTTCAATGACTTAAAACTTGAAAGCTCAGATGTTCTTAGAAGTATATTCACATATCATTCCCCTTCACCTGGATGGCATGGAGATGATTTGATTGCTCCAGGCAGACATCCAGGTAGAAGGAAATTTAGATTCTCTAAAATGAAATTAGGAAAGTGATGAAATAACCTTCTGGTGATGTTTTTAATAATCATTTGCTCTCAAACACTTCTCAGAGGAATAGAGTTGACTAATAGTTTTGCCCAGATGTTAGACTTAAATCTCAAAGTCTACTAGAATTTGGAGCCATTTGCCATAATGTTAAAATCATATCCAATTTTTCTAAAGGACTTTTAGACTGTTCTTTAATTTTATTTAACAGTAGTTACCTTTGTTAAAATTGATGAGAGATTATTAAAATAGTACAATTAACTATCATCCATAGTTAACACTAGGTGATGTCCCCCCATATACCACCTTTTATAAACAACTTGTATCAGTGTCATACATTTGTTATAATCCATGAAAGAACATTCTTGTACTATTAACTATAGTCCATCTCTCTAATAGGGTTCACTGTATTATACAGTCCTGTTTTATCTTTTAATTTTTATTTGAGTAACATATGCGACTTAAAGTTTCTCGTTTCAACCACATTCACCTATATAATTCACTGGTGTTAATTATACTCACAATGACGTGCTATGAGAACCATAATCCATTTACAAATTTTTGCAATGAACCTAAGTAGAAATTCTATACAAATAAAGCACCAACTCCCCGTTCTCCAACCCCAATCTATCCCCTGGTAACCTATATTCTAGACCCTAACTCTATGAGTTTGCTTATTTTAATTAGTTCATATCACTGAGATCATACAGTATTTGTCCTTTTGTGTCTGGCTTATTTTATTCAGTATAATGTCCTCAAAGTTCATCCATGTTGTAACATGCATCAAGACTTCCCTCCTTTTTATGACTGAATAATATTTCATTGCGTGTATATGCTGCATTTTGTTTATCCATTGATCAGCTGTTGGACACTTGGGTTCTTCCATCTTTTGGCAATTGTGAATAATGCCACTATGAGCATTGGTGTGCAAATATTTGTTTGAGTCTTTGCTTTCAATTCTTCTGTATATATACCTAGTAGTGGGATTGCTGGGTCATATGGTAACTCTATACTTAACCTGTGTGAGGAACTACCTAAATGTTTCTCAAAGCAGCTATACTATTTTACCTTCCCATCAGCAATGAATGAACATTCCTATTTTTCCACATCCTCTCCAACACTTATAGCTATCTGCTTTTTAAAAAGCAGTCATTCTAGTGGGTGTGAAATTATATTTTACTGTGGTTTTGATTTACATTTCCCTAATAACTAATGATGTTGAGCATCTTTTCAGATTTTCTCCCATTGAGAAAGTTGTCTTTACACTTTTGTGGTAAAGTTCTTTGAGGCACAAAAGTTTTTAATTTTGAAGAGGACCCATACCCTTCCAAATAAATTTGCTAATTAGCTTTCCCATTTATGCAAAGTAGGCGGTTGCAGTTTTGATTGGGATTACAGTGAATATGTAAATCATTTTGGGTAGAATTGACATCTTAAAGGCATTTAGTCTTCCGATCCATGAACACGGAATGTCCTTCCATTTATTTAGGTCTTTTTTATTTCTTTTAGCAATACTTTGCAGTTTTCTGTGTATAAATCCCTTATATCCTTGGTTAGATTTATTACTAGATATTTGATTTTTAAATTGGTATTATGAATAGAAAATTTTACTTGATTTCTTCTTCTGATTGTTCATTGATTGTGTGTAGAAGGACTACCAATTTTTGGGTGTTGATATTGTATCCCACCACTATGCTGAATTCATATATTAACCCTTAGTACTTTGTTGTGGATTTTCCTGGATTTTCTGTGTATAGGATCATATCAACAGCTGAAAGGGAAAGTTTTACTTTTTGCTTCCTATTTTGGATGCCTAATTTTCTAAGTGTTTTTATCAAGATAGGATGTTGGATTTTGTCAAATGCCTTTTCTGCATCAATCAGGATAATCATGTGGTTTCCCCCTTTAGTTGTATTAGCGTGGTGTTTACATTAATTGGTTTTCTTACACTGAAACACCCTTGTATACCTGGGATAAAATCCTCTTCATTGTGGTGAATAATTCTTTTAATGTGCTTTTGGATTTTATTTGCAAGTATTTTGTTGAGGATTTTTTGCATCTATATTCAAAAGAGAAATTGTTCTGTAATTTTCTTTTCTTATAATATATTTATCTGGCTTTGGTATTAGGATGACGTTGGCCTCATATAATGTGTTAGGTAGTGGTCTCTGCTGCCAATGTTTTGGAAGAGGTTGAACAGAACTGTTATTAATTCTTTGAATGATTGGTAGAATGCCCTTATGAAGCCACCTGGTCCTGGGATTTCCTTTGTTGGGAGGTTTTTGATTACTGATTCGGTCTCTTTACTTGTAATTGCTCTGTTCAGCTCTTCTATTTCTTCTCGAGTCAGGGTAGGTTGTTCATGTGCTTGTAGGAATTTGTACATTTCATCTAGGCTGTCTAATTTGTTGGCATACGTTGTTCATGGTTTCCTCTTATGATCCTTTTTATTTCAGTAAAATCAGTAGCAATGTCCCCCTCTCATTTATTATTTATGTCTTCTCTCTCGTTTTTGTCAGTCTAGCTAATGGTTTGCCAGTTTTATCAATCTTTTCAAAGAACCAAATTTTGGTTGTATTAATGCTTTCTATTGTTTTATTTTTTTTAAATTCTCTATTTCATTTATTTCTGCTCTCATCTTTGTCACTTCTTTTTTTCTTTAAGATTTATTTTTATTTATTATACACCCCCCCCCCCT
>PVKH010044617.1:0-10593 GCA_004027955.1 Chaetophractus vellerosus | reverse complement strand
GGCAGCGTCTGAAGATGTGTGAGTGGAGGGGAGGTGTTTGAGGTTGGCAGCAGGAGCAAGGCACAGTGTGGGGAAAAGACAAAGTGTGTAAGAAGCAGTGAATGGGCTCCTCTGATTGGGGGGTGGTGGAGGGAACCCATGGGGAGGGGTTGAAAGGCTGGTTCTTGCATGGACGGCACAGTGTCACTCAAATATATGTCACTTTGGGAAATGGGGAATCTATTCTCACTTATTACTGAGAATAAAGGATGCATGTACATGGTACACCATTTAAAAGGCAGGAAAAGGTACTGGGAAGTAGGGAGTCTCAAGGGTACCCTGTCTCCCAGCTGCCCAATTCCCCTCTCCCATGGTAACCTCTTTTTTTGTTTGTTTCTTGTCTGTCTTAGAGCAATTCCATGTATATATAAGCAATTATGAATATTTATTCTTTCTCCATTTTTTAAGGTAAGTGGTTGTGTCCGAACACACTGCTCTGCACCTTGCTTTTTAAAACTATTAATGTACATTGAGTTTTTTTTTCCCATGTACGTTCATATAAAGCTGCCTCATTCTTTTTAATGGCTGCATGTTATTCCATTGTAAGTATGTACCATACTTTAATCAGTACCCTTCTGATGGACATTTAGCTTTTGTCTAATCATTTCCTATTCCAAAAGCTGCTATAATGACTAATCCAACTTGCACGTTAATTTTTCCATGTGCAAATTAATTTGCAGAATAGTCATAGAAATAGAATCACTGGTTCAAAAAATACAGAGATTTTAACTTTGATAAATACCATAAAATTGCCCTTCAAAATATTATACTATATTACATGACTTACTATGCATGAAAATAGCTGGTTTCTCATAATCTTGCCAAATAGCTTTACCAAATATTTTATTTGTTGCCACTAGGGCATGTAAAACATGGTTTATCACTGAGATTTCATTACACTACTGTTACTAGGAGTGGAGATGAAATCTTTTTATATATTTAGGAGCCATTTGTAATGTTTATTCTGTGTATTGAAATGCCCATGACCATTGCCCATTTTTATATTTAATTTTTGGTCTTTTTCTCACTGTTTTATAAAATGTATTTATATATTTGTTCGGATAAATATCACAAAAATTTTCTTTGTCCCCTCCCCTTCCCTCCCCTCCTCTTCCCTCCCCTCCCCTCCTCTCCTCTCCTCTCCTTTCTACTGGGGATTGAAACTGGGACCTTGTGCATGTGAAGCAGGTGCTCAACCACTCCCTGCCATTTTTCTTTTGATTATTATGGCACTTTAGGTGCTGAGAAAAATTTTGAAATTTATGTTATAAAATTTATCTTGATAAATTACATTGGGTCAAAATGTTAATGGCTTCCCCAAACTGAGGTTATTAAAGAAGAATTTCCTGTGGTTTCCAGTGGTGCATTTGTGGTTACGTATTTTACATTTAGGGTGTTGATTAATTTTTATGACGTGATATAGAGAGTCTTACTTCTTTATTGGACAGCCCTCTGATAAATACAATTTATTAAATAACTCATTTTTGCCAGTATTATGCAAAACCACATTTATCACATACTAAACTATGTGTATTTAGATCTGTTTCTGGATTCTCTGTTTCATTGATATGCTTGTCTATTCTTTTCTGAGTATCATACTCTGTTAAATATTGTATCCTTGCTATGTTTGATAGGTTTAGTCCCTTCTCATATTTTTTTTTCTAGAATTTTTCAAACTTTTTTTGCTAATTTTTTAACTTTATAAACTTTAGCTTGTCTAAAATTTGGGGTACTTGATGAGGCAACTTTAAAGTTACAGAAAAATCTAGAAACCATTGATGTCATCCTCATACTCTCTCTGCCTAAGAGACCACAGGTATGTCTCTCTCTTTGTCCACATCTCCTTTTTGCTTTATAAGTAGTGTTTTATAGTTTATGTTTTCTTCATACAGATCACTTATTAAATTGATTACCCAGTAAGTTCTCTTTTGGGGGACAGTTGTAAATAAAATTTCGTCATCTGCTAAAGTTTCCAATTTTATGAGAAGACTATAGAATTTTTATATGACTTTCCTCCAGATACCTCATTGAATCATTTTATCTGTTATAACAGATTTTCTGTTAGTTATGCAGTCATTTAATGTGCAAGTAATGCACCTTGGGAAGATGTTTTGACATCTTCATTAGATCAAGGATTTGCCATTTCAGGAAAATCCTCCTCTACTTGCAGATTTCCTTATTCCCATTATATAGATGGTCAGAAAACAGGCTAAACAGTGTCTCACTTAATTTATTCCACTCAGAATACCTCTTTTTTCTTGAGAGCACTTACTTCCATGCCCAGTGTGTGGTCTGGCCCAGTCCTCAGTGGTCTTGGTCTGATCTTGTCTTGTCCTTCAAACCAACCCCCAGATTTGAGAATGGGAGAGCCTTCTCATTTGGAAATTTCCCATAGTTGCCCAGTGGATCCAAGATGACTAAATATATCTCTATACAAGAACTTCCATTTAGGCTTCAAAGGAAGAGACATGTGGAATGTCAAGAGAATTCTCTTGTTCTTGGAATATGCTGGGACCTCCTGGAAAACACAGCTGGATGTTGTCACTGGATTTACTGAATGGGGAGGCATTGTCTTCCCTGACAGATTCATCGTCTTACTTCCATCAGGGAAAATGCATAGAATGTTGGCCTGAATTCTAGTAAAATTTTGTCTGTGAACAACTAGAAAGCGAAAGGGCCAGCCTTTCTTTTATCTGTGTGACTTGGTATAGTGGATTGAACATAACTGGGTGTGTTCTGAGAAAATTATATAAAGCCCTGTGGATCTCTGGGAACAACAACAACAACAAAAAACAATCGACAACAAAAACAAACAGACCTATACCCTCTGGAGTTTCCTCTTTATCTTTTGAAATTTGAAATCCCCACGAAGCTGTCCTAAATTTGCCCCTATAAGATGAACAAGCCCTGGTCCAATCATAGGCATCAAGCTGATTTCCTTTTCATGGCTATAAAAATCTTTGCCATCCTTAGAACCACGAGGCTACATCTGTTTTGATTTTCTTTTCTGCAGCAAAACTTTAGTGTCCCAAATAAAATGCTGTAGCCTGCAAACTCAACTTCAATGTGTCTTTCTCAGGTCTAATGTCTGGAAATCTCAAGGTAAATAAGATAATTTTTGCCCGTGTGCCTGTGGGCAGGGTAGTTGTTGAAGACAGAAAGTAACAGTTTCCAGGGAAATGCACCCCTCTGCTACTTATAGGTTGTGAACACATGATTATAATAAATAATTTTAAGAAACAGCTATTGAGCCTCTGTCGTATACCAGACTATAATATATATATCGATTGTAGTAGAGGCTTCAACATTTATTGTTAGGTGTTTTCTGACCTGAAAGGATGTGAGGCTTATTAAGAGACCATTCATTCAAGGAAAAATGACAATTAGAAGTCATAAAAGATTGAGGAAACGTGGGGTAGTTGTCCAACCCAGGCACTCTGGAGAAGGGTGTGGGGTGCTGAAAAGACATCAAACCCAAAGTTGGGCTCTACATCCATTCAGTGTCCTCGGGGTGTCTCACCCTTACTGACTGAAGAAAAATAGTGTTTCCAGTCCTCTTGAAGAGCTGGAGGTAGAGTGTTTTGGCAGTTTTAAATCACTTTATGAATCCCAGAAAGAGAAATATTATGTTGCAAACTAATCTATTCCTCTGGGTGGGATACTCTTCGATTGCATTAAATTCAGTCAAGGCTGTCTGATTAGATTACTTGGTAAGATCTATTTAGGGCTTTTGATTGGACGACATCAGGTTGAGTCTCCACCCCCTTGCTGGGACTGATATAAATGGAAACACAGAGAGAGACAATCATTCAGACAGATGCAGGAAAAAGAAGCCACCATGTTTGATCGTGCAATGTGAGACAGGGAGGACTACTGGATCACTTAAGCACAAAGCCCCAAGAGGCTGGGCCCATGGAGCAGTTCAGGAAGAGACAGCTAGCCTAGAAGGGAAGGCAGAGATCTCGGCAGAGGTCGGCCGCCATCTTGCTTTATCACGTGGCAACATGCTGCAATCAACCGTAGCTGATTTTGGTGAGAAAGCATCTCTGATGGTGCCTGGGTTTCAACTTTTTATGGACTTTGAACTATAAGATTTTACCCTAAATAAAACCCCAATGTAAAAGCCAACAGATTTCTGGTACTTTGTATAAACAGCCCGTTGGAAAACTAAAATAAGTGTGAATAGCTGGTAAAATGACACTCCCAGGAAAGGTGCAAGACTGCTTTGGCCTCAGCTGGTGGTTGGGAAGGATCACCATCTATACAGGTGAAGCGCCACCTCTCCCAGCAGATAACTATGTGTGCTAAAAATGTGTAGGTGAAAGTAGAATATGTTGATCTATCTCAAGCTAGTTTGTCCTTTCAGATTTCATAATGACCCCTCCCCTGCAAATTCTATCCTTTAGAATACAAGTACAGAGCTTTCTTTAACTTCTCATCCTTCTCTCCTTTCTTGATAGTGATGGTCATAGCTTCCCTATATTCCTACAGTAATTGGAGAATAACCTCTATCATAATACTATCATAGTAAAACTACATCTTTATATGACTTTCCCTTCTCCAACTAGGCTGTGAACTCTTCAGGAACTTCCTCAGTGTCTAGTCCAATGCTTGGCACAGAATAGACACAGTAAATGTTTGCTCAATAAATGAACAAACAACCTTCCAATTAATTCTGCATACAAACCCAGCTACACTCTCAACACTATCTGAGTGGATGGGGCACAGTCTTAAGCACCAAGCCCATTTACAGAAATGTAGTAAGTACATTGGGGGTTAGTCTTGCCACTGCCTCTTCTATCTTCCTCAGCTATGCTGGGGATCTGTGCTAAAACAGATGTGCCAGGACAGCTTTATCTCTTGCTTTATTAGGAAAATGTTATGTGGATTGGCTTGCAGACAAGGCAGCTTAGTTTATGCCCATCCAGGAACCTTTAGCCAGTTGTCTGTAATTCTCAATCAGGCTGAAGGGGGAGGGATGGAGTGAGCCAAGCACACCCTGAGCAGGTGATTCCAATTGGTAAGTTGGAAGTGCAACAATTGGATTTCATTGTTCCAACATTTTCTATCAGACTTTCTCCTTTTCACACAGCTCTGGACACACCTCCTTGGCTTTTGTTTCACTATTGATCAAAGCTGTTCTTTTAATGAAGAGAAGTCACAACAAGAAGACAAGGGCTGAGGTGAGGGTCACAGGCATCAAAATTTATGGCCAGTTCCCTGACAGGCACTTGATTCTTGGAGATCATTAAGTAGATTTTCAAAAATTATGTTGAATTATTCTGATAAGGTTGTGCTGCTAGGGTGTTCTCTTAGGGTGCCTGTGGCTTCCTTACATGGTTTACAGAAAGCTCTGGGATTCTGCATTCACTGACCCAGCTCTCCTTTCACTGGAGGAGTGGATGAAAGCAGTTCAATCATGATTTTCTCCAGCATACCACCTACCAGTGACAAATGACCCATTGGGGAAGATGGATGGAGCCAAAGTAACTGGGCTTTGGCAGACATTGATTACAGGAGCTGTTCAGACAGAGGATCCAAGGGGCAGGGTATCTGTCGAAATCAAAGCAGAGAGCTAGAGTGATGGAAACATTTAAAGAGCAGAGGGTGCATCAGGTGCTCATGAAAACATCATGCTGAGTAGCAGTGCTCATGAATATATTTTGGGGTATAGAAATGTCGAATTAGTAACAATTTTGGAAGAAAATTTCAGGATGGGAATGAAAGCATAGTCATCACATATTATGAATGGATGCTGGGGGAAGGCATGGGAAAGAAAAAACTCATCTCTGCCTAAATGAACAGGAGATCCTCAGAAAAGGATCCCCGGAAAGGGAATGTTATTAGGTGTCTGGGCCCAGTTTTCTGCATCCAAGCACTTAATTGGCAAAGGAGCCAAAGCCCAACAGAAATCAATGAAGAAAAGTTTCACAGATGGCTACTAAAGATGCGGTAGCCAAGGCTACTATTCCTTTCACCTTACTAGGAAATGGTGTGAGCAACCCATCTCAAGGAACCCTGCCCACTTCACAGATGACCTTCACCTATGGTTTCACTTTCTTTCTGTGTTTATCGATCTCTCAAGGTCAGAATGCCATCTGGGCAAATCTTCAAACACCAGGTCACAAAACCAGAGGTCCAGATGTGGAACGTCCAGCTATCAGCCCCTCTCCAACTTATAAATTCCTTATGTTGAAAGCTCCATCACTCACTACTAAGTAAATGACTCATTCTGGGGATACTTCACCTAGATAATTTTGAGATCAATTCATATTCAGAGGGTTCATTTCTCCATCTAAACTTCTATTCTCGTCCATTATTCCTTCCATTTATGTCATTCTGTGTGTATATACTGATGACAAGATATATATTAATTATATTTATATCCAATATTATATATAATATATAATTGTAATATATGAATATTATATATATTTAGTGACTATATAAATTTAATGGTATATATATATATATGTATGTATAGAGAGAGAGAGAAAAAAAAAAGAGAGAGAGAAATTATAAGATAGCACTGCCCTCCTAGTAGAAAGGATAAATGTATTTATCCTTGAGTATTCAAGAATAAATGACTACATGACTGGATACTACAAGGGAAATCATAAGCCAATATGGTCCAAAGAGTGAGAACTACAAAGCTCTGAGGAGAGAGCGCTCTCTGGTGCCTGGGTGTTTTGAGTGGGCATCACAGAGGAAAACGAGTGTGAATTGAGCTTTGAAGGATGAGCAGAATTTGTATATTAAGAGAGGAGAAGAGAACCAGCTGTAGCCCAATTGGTAGAGTGCCGGTTTACTACATGGGAGGCCCTGGGTTTGGTGCCCTGGGCCTCCTCAAGCAGGCAGACCTCCTTGAGAAGCCAAGCTGCCGCACGGTGAGCTGACTCGGAGGGTTGCTGCAGCGGGGGGAGACAAGCAGACACAGAAGAACGCAAAAATGAACACAGCAAGAACAAGCAGAAAGAGGGGAGGGGATATATAATAAATAAATAAATAAAGAGAGAAAGGAGAAGAGAAGTATTCATTTGAATGTTTTGGATTTCGGAGACTCTTGCTCTGTTTGAAAGCATGATCCCTCCCTGCTTTCCATCTCCAGCACCATCCCTGATATTGGCCTCCTTGGTTCCTTCCTTCCCAGGGCGACATTTATTGCAGTTATGGAGACATTTGCCCTTAAGAGCTTGTCTTCTACTTTTGATTGCTCCTCTGTGACTGTATCGGGGTCAAAGAGGGCCTCCTCCATCAAAATGGGAGTTTAGACCAGAGTTCTGGGAAGAATTAGGGTTAACTATGACAGATCCTTAGTTGGATGACCATATGTCCTGGTTTGCCTATAAGTTCTCCCTGCTTTTATGCCTGTTGGCCTGGCATCCTGTCCTGTTCGCACTTTCTTTCACTCATAAAAGTGTTCCCATTTGAATAATGACTTAGAGGGTCACTTCACCTATAGCAGGGAGGAGTACAAAAAGGAGGTTAAGTGATATTGGTCCTTGAAAAAATCTTCCTGAAAAAGGAATCTGCCTGTAGCCTAGCAGTGATGGTCAATAATCATCTTAAGCTAAAGGAATAGCCATAGCTTCCTCATAAATGCAAGGATGATTTAATCAGAAGCCAACTGACTGCCAGAGATTGTCAAATCCATCCTTCTGTCCCCAGGCAAGACTGCCCAGATCTGGTGGATTTGGATTTGGAGAGTACTGGGTATACTCTGCCTGGGCTGAACCACCGGGCATACAGATAGATGTGTGGACAGTGCTCCCCAGCAGGCTCTGATCAGGTCAACCAGTGCCCATCAGTTGTCCTTAATTTGCCATCATCAGGAGCAGTGACAAAGTGCTCACACATGCCCCATGCTCTTTGCCCTCTCCTGCTGCACCTTCAGGAACCAGATACAGGTGAGGTGAGACCCAGACTAGAAGTCAGATGTTTTGGGATTCCAGATGCCCATTAGTCAGTTCTTATTAGGAAAAGTCACGGGCTTCCTGTGGGCCTGGGCTTACTCATTGTAAAGAAAACTTTTGACAGTCGTTTGAAATATAGATCAAATAATGTTTGTAAAATTTCCTTTCAACAGTCAAGGGCCTTTTGGGGCTAAGGGCTTATTATTCTTGGGCTTCTACTGGAAGGCTTGGCAATGTGGCTTTTCCCCTTTCACATCACACTGTACCCTCAACAGGTTCCCTAGTTATCCATTTGCTGCTTCTGGCCTGCAAGTTTGTTTTATTTTGTTGTTGTTGCTGTATCTTTTATGCTTATTTTCATTTAGTACATCTATGTGCCAGGCTCTGTGCTAAGATCTTGGCATACATTATGATCTCATTTCAATCTCCTGGTAGCCCATGGGGTAAGGTGCTGTTATTATCCCCACAATACTGATAGATAAATGGAGGCCACTTCTAATGAGTGAAGAAGTCAAGGTTTAAATGGATACAATTGCTCCTCAACATGGCTTGAAGGCCAGTTAGTATCATCAGAGGCACTGAGGCAACATGGCCTGGCTTGAAGGCCAGACAGTATCATTGGGCACTTGGAGCATGAAATTTCCTTCCTGGTTCCTGTGAGCCTGTGGATCACTCAAGCCTGTGGATCTCACTGTCATGGACATGGTTCCCCTGAACACCTACTGTGTGAGGCGTGTGTGAGACCACCAGGGACACAAAGAAATGGAAATTTGAGCCCGTGGGCCTGAGGACCTGCATTTACCAGGGACACAGGGAGCATACCTAGCCCAAGGCAGTACATCCTGCTAAGAATGGGTAGCCATCGTCCTGTGAGCCCCTCCTGCCCCCTCTCTGCCTGCCAACATCATTCTCACATTTCAGTCATGAGCTACTCCAAAGCCACCTCTCCCATGCGGCCTTCCCAGTAGTCCCAGTCTAATATGTGTCCCCATCTGTATTGACATGGTACATTTTCTTTTGTATTATAGTCATTTGTTTCACCATGTATATTGAAAGCCCTTAACTGGCAAAATCTGTGACATATTTGTCTGTATACAGTGTCTGGAATATAGTAGGTCCTCACCATTTTAGCTATTTTGCATGTTTACCACGTGCCAAGTAGTAGCGTGTCTTTGTTTGCCTGGGCATACAACAGACCAGTTGGCTTAAAGAAGAGGAATTAATTTTCTCACAATTTTGGAGGCCAAGAGTCCAAAACCAAGGTGTCAGCAGGCCATGCTTCCTGTGAAGCCTGAAGCCTTCTGGTGGTATCTTGCTGTCAATCTGAAATTCAACCTTTGCCTCTGTTCACATGGCCATCTGTCTCCTTCTGTAGCCTTCTTGCACCTAGTGCTGTGTCCACTTTTCTTTTGCTTATAAGGATACTTGTAACACCCACCCTGATTCGGTCTGTCCTCATCTTAATAAGATCTTTAAAGATCTTATTTGCGAATGAGTTCACGTCCACAGGACTTAGGCACGTCTATGTGGGAAACGTGATTAAGCCCATAGCATGGCCCAAAATGCTTTACATGCTTTATTTCATTTACTCTTCACAACTATTCTAAAATACAAGTAATTAGAATCCCTCTTCCACATATGAGGACATTGAGGCATAGACAAGCTGGAGTAATTTGCTGGAGGTCACAGAGCTGGTAATTGGTGGAGCTGAGCTACAAACCCATGTCCGTGTGACTCCACAGTCCCCTACAGTCCACTGCTGGCCAAATACGAAATGCACTAGTGGGACAGATAGAATTTCAGGAGCTGGGACATGGGCTCCATCACCATCGCTACAACCTCTAGCATCCTCATCAGAGACCCTCAAAATTATTGAGTGTGGCAAGTCACCAACTGCCTTCACATGGATTACTCAGAGATGTTCCTAACCATGGGAGAAAGACACCTGGAGCATCTGATAAGTGACACGACCCAAGGCTAAAAAGCAGGGACCATTTTAAAGATTCCCAAGAAAAGAGGAACCTGGAAACTTTCCTAACCTAGGGAAGACCTTCTCCATAACCCCTAAAATTTAGTTACCAAGTCAGCTTGAGTCATAATCCATCTCTACCTCTCCTGCCTTAATTCTCTCACCTCCCCTAGATGCTAAGATCTATCCCAGCCATTCCAGACTAGTTGCATTGCTTCCAGCAGCTCTCCATTTCTTAGCTCCATGCCTTTGAAGATGTTCTTCCTCTTCACTCCGTCACTTCACTAAATCTCACCTTTCCTTCAAGACTCAGCTTGGAACTCTTCCTCCTCTAAGCCATGGAGCCTATGCTTCTCTCCAGTTTCCTTCACCTCGTGCATCCTTCCCTCAGTGCTTGACACCAGAGCTGTAGTTCTTTCCTCCATCGGACTGGGAGTTCCAGAGGGGTGATTGGCCTCCACTGTGATGTGCCTAACACGTGCTCAGCATCTAGCTCTTATGAGGTGCTAAATCCATATTTGAGGAAGGCATGGTTTCCTTAAGGACCTCTACCCACTTCTTCACCCTGATCTGCACTTACTAAGATATTAAGAGGTATTCCTTTTGGGAATATTTGCTTTTGAAAGAAGAAAGCCAGATGTAATCCAAAAGTCATATTAAAAAAAAAAAACT
>PVKH010044616.1:0-10589 GCA_004027955.1 Chaetophractus vellerosus | reverse complement strand
TTTTTTTTTTTTTTTTTTTTTTTTTTCAGGAGGCACCAGGAACCAAACCTGAGACCTCCCATGTGGCAGGCAGGCACTCAACTGCTTGAGCCACATCCACTCCCTGATAGGCTTTTTTATTGGATCCCAGGTGCAAAGAATTAGAAAAATGCTAAACATTAGCTCATGACACGCTTTATCCATTTGTTCATTCAGGACCTATTTTTGTTTAGTTAGTACTGTGGTGGGATCCTGCTTAGCATGTAGAAGGAACTGCAAAGAGGCCAGTGTGGCTGGGGCTGAGTGAGTGTTAGAAGATGACGTTAGAAAAATGGTCTGGAACCAAGATCAGGCAGGATTTTGAATATGATTTGTGCAAGATGGGAAACTGCTGGAGGACTTTGATGAGAAGAATGACAAAAAGAAATAAAAGAATCAGAAAGGTGGAAACTGTCTTTTTTTTCAGACACAATTATCTATATAAAAATCTAAAAGAAAGTACAAATTATTTAAAACGAGAGTTTACAAGATCAGTTTTAGAACATTTTCATTAAACCCAAAGGAAAGCCTGTACTCTTTAACATTTACTCCCCATTTCCCCTCAGCCTTCCCCTCCCAATCTCAATGTTTTAGTTTGCCAAAGGGCTGCTGATGCAAAGTACCAGAAAAGGTGCTGGCTTTTATGAAGGGGGTTATTTGGGGTAAAAGCTTACAGTTTCAAGGCTATGAAAAGTCCAGCTCAAGGTACCATAAGAGGTGCTTTCTCACCAAAGTCAGTTGCCACGTGTTGAAGCAAGATGGCTGGATCTCTGCTTGGTCTCTCCTCCCCCCCTGGGGGGCTTTCTCTCTGTGGCTCAGCTGCTCCGCTTTCTTCCCGATTTTAGTTGCAAGCTGGCATAGGGCTTGTCTCTTAAGGCTTCCTATGTCAGTCTCTGCTGTTCCACCCTCCCAAATTCAGCTGTAAGCTATCAGGCAAATGGCTCATTTCTCCCTGAGGCCTCAGCTGTTTGAGTCTTTGCCTTTCTGTCCCATGGCAGGATCCAAAATGACTTCCTGTGTGTCTGTCTCAGTGAGTGTCCCTTTATATCAGTCCCAGCATGGGGGCGGGGACTCAACCCGAGTCATGCCCACTGACATAGTTGAGTCAAAATCCCTAAATCGATCTTAACAGGTAATCCTATCAAAGACCCTCAGCTGAATTTAATGCAACCAAAGGGTAGCACACCCAGAGAAACAGATTCGTTTACAAACATAATCTTTCTCTCTTTGGGATTCATAAAACAATCTCAAACTGCCATGCCTAGTTAAACCAGTTATCTAGTTTCTGCCTCTATAGATTTGCCTATTCTGGACATTTCATATAAATGGAAACGTACAATATGTGGCTTTTTGTGATGGCTTTCACTTAGCATAAAGCCTTCAGGTTTCATCCATGTTATAGCATGTATCAATATTTCATTTTTAGATTGGAGAATAATATTTGATTGCATGGATATGCCACATATTGATAGACATTTAGGTTGTTTCAACATTTTAGCTATTATGAGTAATGCCACTCTTTACATTCATGTATAAGTTTTTAAAATTTTATGTTTTCAAATTATGTTTCTGATTATATAGCTAGTAGTAGAATTGCTGGGTCATATGCTAACTCTATGTATTCAAGGAACTGCCAGACCGTTTTCCAAAGTGGCTGCACCAATTTATATTCCCACAGCAGTGTATGAAGTTTCCGATTTCTCCATATCCTCTCCAACACTTGTTATTATCTGTTTATTTTTTAAATAATAGCCATCATAGTGGGTGTGAAGTGGTTTCTCATTGTGGTTTTGATTTGCATTTGCCTAATAGCTAATGGTATTGAACATCTTTTTATGTGCTTATTGGCCATTTGTATATCTTCTTTGGAACAATATATATTCAGCTATTTCACCCATTTTTAAAAATTTGGTTAATATCTTGAGTTCTTAATATATTCTGGCTATACCTTATATACCTTATCAGATTAATCACTTTCATTCTTGAAAGTTAGTTTTTCTGGTATACAAGTATAGACTGACAAGTATTTGTTTCTCAGGACTTTGATATTATTCCAATATCTTCTGGCTTCTATTGTTGCCTTTCGGAAGTCATATATCAGTCTAATTGTCATTCTCTTGTGATTTATCTATTTTTACTCTGACTTCTGTTAAAATCTTTTTGTCCTCTGATGTTATACAGTTTCAATATGATGTTTCTAGACGTGGTTTCATTTTTATATATTCTGTTTTGGATTCAGTATGCTGCCTCCATCTGTGGACTGTGGTAATATGGAGCTGTTACAAATAATGTTAATATGAATAACATGGAAGTCTTCTAGAGGAGATACACATATAAGTGAAAATGGAATTTCTTGGCTATAAGGTATGTATATTTTCAATTTGCTAGAGAACGCCAAATAATTATTCCACAGGGGTTGCACTGATTTTCAACAGTTTATGATAATTTCCATTTTTTCTCATTTCACCGATACTTGGTATTATCAGACCTTAAAGTTTAGCCAATTGGGTGTGTATGTCGTATAACCTCATTGTGATTTCAGCTTAAATTTCCCTATTACTGGTGAATTTTCATATATTTCTAATTTCTCTGATTAATAATGAGTTTTCATATACTTAGTGACTATTTTAATTTCCTATTTTGTAAATTGCCAGTTCAGGTTTTTTGCCCATTTTTAAAAACTAAATTGTCTGTGTTTTACTTATTTGTAGTATTTCTTTATATATTATGGATGTGATCTCTTTGCATTTGTATATCTTGAGAATGTTTTCTCCCTTTCTGTGGTCTGCCTTTGGTGTTTTGGGATAGATATATTTTTAATTTGAACGCTTTAAAATCGACCAATTTATTACTTTAGGGTTAAAGAAATCTTTCCCTAACCTATGGTCACGAAGATATTTTCTTACATTATCTTATTTCATCTTTTTAAAACTCTATTGTTTTTCCTTTCATATTGAGTTCTTTAATCCACTTGGGGTTAATTTCTGTATATTGTATAAGGTAGGGATCAAGTTAAAAAGTTTTTTTTTCATATAGATATCCAATTATCCTATTAGAAATTAATAAAAAGCCAATTTTCCTCACTGTCCTGCTCTGCTATCTTGCCACAAAGTGTCACTTATTTCTGAATTTCTTTCTTTCTGATCTGTTCCATGGGTCTATTTGTTTATGCTTGTACCAATACAACATTTTCTTAATATGTGTGGCTTTTTAATAAGTCTCGCTTATTAAAGCAAGTTATATAATATTTTATTACCTTCCAAGCTTGTTTTGGCTCTTTTGGGCCTTTGGAAATTACACATCAATTTTAGGATTGGCATGTCAAGTACCAAAATAAACATGCACAGAAGAAAAAATCTGCTGGTATTTTGATCAGGATTGCTTTGAAACTATAGATCACTTTATGGAAAATTGAATTTTCAAAAAATAGGGTGTCTTTTTATATCGAATAATAGTATACCCTTCCATTTAATCAAGTCTTATTTAATTTAATTCAATAATATACATAATGATTTTGTCTAGTTATTATACACATTTTTCTAGATTTACCATAAGCATTTGATATTTTTGAAACTATTTAAAATAATCCATTTTCTGTTTGTTGCTAGTTTATAGAACTGCAATTAATGTTACAAAATTGATCCTTGAGTCACCTTGCTAAATTCCTTTCTTACTTCTAATAATTAATCTGTAAAGTCTTTGGATTTTCACTGTAGACAAACATCTGCAAATAATGATAATTTTATTCTTTCATTTACAGTCTATAAATATATATTTCTTTCTTTTTCTTTACTGTGCAGTCTAGAACTCTTGTACATTGTTGAATAAATTTAGTGAAAGTAAGCTCCTTGTTTCAAAGAGAAAGGTTTTGACATTTCCCCACTAACTTTGTGGCTAACCTTTATCAGCTTAAAGAATATCCTTTATTCTTAATTTGGCCAGTCCTGAAGAGAATGTGGGAGAAAATACCCTTCATGGAAGGTTAACAACTTTTATGGCCTGCTTCTTGTCTGTAGAATGTTGAGTCAAGTGCTTAGGGATTGAAAAAAAAATTTTTTTAACATCTTAAATAGTTTAGTCTCTTTTAGTCCAAGCTGGCAGTACTTTTGCCATTGCGGGTATCTCAGAAACTGGGTTTTCTTTGGGCTTGCTTTGAATCAACTCCATGTTCTATAACCATGGCCCCAATTGACTATGAGATTTGCCTTCCCATGTACTTATCTATTAATACCTTGGATGCCTGAGGATTCTGTGAAGGCATACCCTTAATTTCTCTAGTAGGCCTTTTGTCCAGCTGAAAGGTTCTGCAAGATACTAATTAAATTCTATTAATGTTCTTATGCAAAGGTGTTCCAAGCCACACTTCTGATTTAGTCTTTACCATGAGGCTATGTCTTACTAGCAGTGTTTTAGAGTTGGTTTTTTCCTTAAGACTGTCATAATGGCCACACCTTTGATTTGTGACAGTTTTCTTTTCAGAAATTTTATCTCTATATACATTCTTTATACATTTTCCTTGCGAACTAACTATAACAACCAGCTCATGTCTTCAACATTTTACTCAAAACTTCCTCACCAATTCCAAAGATCATTAGATACTTTTTCTGTTTTCCAAGTTCCTGCAGGTGACAGTTTTCCAAGTGTTCTCTATGTATTTTAGATGGGCCACTATTTTTCTAGCCTTCAATAAATTTCTCTATACCTGCCACTCAATCCCAAAGCCAGTATTACATATTTTAGGTTTTGTTGTGGCAGCACCTTATATCTATACACCAAATTCTGTCTTGGCCAGTTTTTTTCTTCTTTTTTTTCTGCATAATGAGCAAATAAACAAATTCTTGGTGACATTCAACAATAAATTTGTACTTCTCACAGCTCTGTGGATTGGCTAGGGTGGCCAACAGGTCTGTGTCCATATGTTCTAGAAATTTTTTTTGAATTCCTTTTTTTTTCTTTTCAAAATTTATATTGACAACCTTTTCTGTTAATTTGAGGACATGATTCATTTCCATTTAGTGTAATTACTGATATCTGAAATCTGAGTCTTCTTAGGTACTTTTTTATTTGTCCTTTATGTTATATGTGACCATTTCTTTCATTTTTTTTTTTCTGGATTGAATGTTTTATTTTTTTTAAATCATCTGTTCTCTCCCTATAGATGGCTGGAAGTTATTCACTTTTGTCTATTCTTTTAGAGATTACCCTAGAAATTACAATTTATAATTTAATTTCACTTATAAAATTAATTATTCATAATTAAATTTTAATGAATAATTATTTAATTATTCACTTATGAAAATCTATGAAAATTGACACCTTTATTCTCTTTCCCAAAACTCAATAGACCTTAGAAACACTTTATTTTCTCCCAACCAAATTAAATGCTAAGGGTGTGTGTGTGTGTGTGTGTGTGTGTGTGTGTGTGTAAAACCTCAAGTCATTATTATCAGGGCTTACTTAGGCATGACCACATATTTATCCCCCCCTATTTTCACATTTTCATGTATCTCTGATTTTTCACTTGGAATAATAATTTTTCTGCTTGAGATCATCCTTAAGAATTTTCTTATTTTGTAGGTCATCTGTTTTCTGGTCTTTGTATTTCTACTAGTTTTTGTTTATCTGAAAATGTCTTTACTTGTTTTAATTTTTAAAGTATATATTCGCTTTATAAAGCATCCTAGTTGGCAATTATTTCACTTTGCACATTGAAGAAATCATTCAAGTATTGTTGCTATTGAGAAATTAGCTCCCAGTTTATCTTTTTTTTAAAGGTAATCATTTTTTTTCCTGCCTGATTTATGATTTTTCTTTTTTTTGGGTAGCTTCCTCTCATGTAATTATTAGATGTCATTTACTTTTTAAAAATTCAGTTTAGCTTTTGTTGGTGTCTTGAATATGTGGCTTTATGTATTCATCAGTTGTGAAAAAATACAGGCATTATTTCTTTTAATAATATCTCTACTCGTTAGCCTTCTCCTTTTCTTTAGATTTATTTATTTTTGTTATATATCCCCCCCTTTTCTGCTGTTCTTGCTGCATTCATCTTTTGTGTTCTTCTGTGTCCGCTTGTCTCCCCCCGCTGCAGCGACCCGCTGAGTCAGCTCACCGCACAGCAGCCTGCCTACTCGTGGCGGCTTGCCCTGCCCGTGGCAGCTTGCCCTGCCCGTGGGGGCTTGCCTTCTCAAGCCGGTCTGCCTGCTCGGGGAGGCCCAGGGAACTGAACCCGGGGCATCCCATGTGGTAAACCGGCGCCCTACCAATTGGGCCACAGCTGGCCCCTCGTCTTTTCTTTTGAGACTCCAATTATATGTATGTTAGATCTTCTCACATTAATCTGTATGTCTCTTACCTTCTTTATATTTTCCATACTTTTGGTGTTCTGTATTTGATTATAATTTTTCTTCAATCTTTCATTTCACTGATTCCAGCTTTACCTTTATCTAATGTGCTCTTAAACTTGTCTACTGATTTCTCAATTCCAGGTTTATATTTTTCAGCCCCAGAATTTCTATTTAGTTCTTTTTTCAAGTTTCTGCTATAGCATTTTTTTAATAGTTGCCAATTACCTGCCAAATTAGTAATGCATGGATTTTATCTTCTTGAACATAATAAACATATTTGGTTTATCTGCTAATTTCATTTCCTAAAGCCCTGTGGATCTGTTTCTGTCGTCAGTTGTTTCTCTGCTTCTCCCTCATGGTCTCTGTCTCCCTCTTCTATCTTATTTTTTTTTGATTGTCGGATGGAAATTATGTGTGAAAATTTATGTGTATAAATAATTTTAGTCCTCAGATGACATCATCTCTGTCCAATGTAATTTTCATTTGCTTTTTCCTTGAGCACTTTTAGGATGCATTCCTTCCAGGTTGCAGCACAGAGTCAAGGATTTTTACTAAGATCCCTACCAGTTGTATGTCCCTCTAACCCTTTAACCCTCTGAGATCACCTAAAGCATATGCTTTTGGTGTCATACCCTTATAATTTATGTCCAGCCTGACTTCCAACTGCCAGCATCTTCATCTTTTTGCCTGAAGTCTTTCTCTAGTAGCCAGAGAACTCTTTTCCCATGTGCATGGCAGGTCAGCAACATCAGAGAATAAATGCTTCCCTTGGAGTTACCTTTAGCCAATGACTGATAGGATTTGGTGTAGAAATATTCCAGCACCCTCACCCCTAGGCAAAATAAACTTTAATCCCATGTTCTATACTAGTTTCCAGAGTTCCCCAGCAGTTACCTACAACAGGAATTTTCTTATTAATGCACTCCTTTTTTTGTTGCCATTCCTTTCCTAACTTCCTTACTCCAATTCCAGCATTTTTAAAGGATTATCTCTCAATAAATTATTTGCATTCACATCTTTGTCTCAGGGAACCCAAAGTCACTGTGCTCAAGGTGCAACTCAGTTTCTCAGCTACCTCATGGGAATCAGCAAACTCTTTCATTGCTGAAGTGAACCTGATTACCAGATTCACTGCTGTGGATTCATGCCTTCTTTTGGATCTCAACCTATTAATTTCTCACTATCTTGTGAATTACTTTATGTCATTTAGAAGTTTTTCTGCAAAAATTTTATTCAGGATTTTAAAATTGTCTTCAATGGGAGGGTTAGTCCAAAATACCTTGCCCACTATTAACAAATATGGACGTTTGAACCATTATCTCTTCGAACTTTTTCTCTATTCATTGTTCACTCTTTCCTTTGGGACTCCAAATTAAACCTCTCATTCTACCCTGAATATTTCTCATTCTCTCTTCCTTAGTTTTATTTCTTTGTCTGTATGTGCTATAAAGTGAGCAATTTATTTATATCTATCTTTTAGTACCTTAATTCTCTCATCAATTATTTCTAATCTTCTGTGAAGATTATTTCTAGTATATTTTGGGTTTTGATCATTATGTTTTCATTCTTTCAAAAAATAATTCTGATGATTATTTTCTAAAATTCCATTTCTGTTTCTTTAAATATTTCATACATAGCTATTTTATATTATGTATCTGCTGATTTCATTATCTGAATTTCTTATAGTTTTATCTGAATTTCTTGGAGGTTGAGGGATTACTGTTTCTGTTAACCCTCATTGATCATGGTTTATTTTCTTGTGTTTGTTGATCCTTGATTATGAACTTAAATTTGGTTATCATTAATCTGTGATAAACTTGGGAGTCTAAACTGAGAATTTCTTCCTTCAGTGAAAACTTGTATTTGATTCTGCTGAAAGCCAGAAAGTACTATTGAACAGAGATCACTTTATTCTCAATCCAGGTTTCTTGGTTTAATATGTGAATCTTAGATTTCAGTTTTTCTACTTTAATCCTGGGTCAAAACTTCATCTGTCCATCACAGCTATAATATAAATTCTTTTCTTCATATCCTCCCATTTCTTTGGGTGTACTTCTCTTCACCACTCTGGTGTCACACACTTTTTCCTCTTATTGGAGATTTCTCTTATTTCCTAAAACCCAAGCAATGCAAAAAGGTATTTTACCCAGTATCTGGTTGTTTCATCACACAAGAACTCTTCAGTGTACCTAATGTGCCATACTGAAAGAAGTAGTAGCTCCATTAAAATTAATTAAAATTTTTAGTTTTACTGCATTGAGGGTTCATTGTAAAAATAAAACTTATTGGATAAAATAGTAACTTAGCTATGTAGAAAGGTAAACTTCAATTCAGATCCATTTTCTTTTGGCTATTTAGATCTGGTCTTAGTAAGAACTCTAGAAAATAGAATATCATTCTCTGTAAGCCCCTAAACTTATTCTATGGATGCTCTGTTTAGTTTTCTTTATTGAAATTGATTACTAGATCAGTAGATTTTAAACCCACCGTACCTCAGAAATACCTGGGAGAACTTTAAAAACACATATAACTTAAGCCTAAACCAAATCTAGTTAACTGGATTCTTGGTTTTGAGTGACTGGGAGAGTGGAACCAAGAAATTTGGATTTTAATAAACTACCAGACGATTCTAATGCACCACCAGGTTTAGAAATCACTGTTCTATAAAATCTTTGCTTTGCTTTGCTTTTTCCTGTGAAGGACATTTTTATGGCTCTTCTTTGAAATTCATTTTATCAATCCATTCATCTGCTCATTCTTCCCCCCAACCCTGCCACACACATATTAATTACTCACAACTTCAAGGTGCTTATAGTCTACATGGGAGGATTAGGCATGCACTCAAATATCCTGAGCATAAAACAGAAAGAATCCAGTTCTGAGAAGGGAGTGACTGGGAATTATTACAGCAGGGCTATTGGCTAAGATATGAAATTGAGTCGTCCGTGGATAGTCAAAGCCTTAAGAGAGAAGAATCAGAAGAAACATAGAAAAACAGTATTCTAAGCTCTCAGGACAGTTCAGCACAGATTCAGTGAACACAACAGAAGAGTTTTCTTTTTGCTGATTTAACCAGAATTACCAGATGTTTGAATTCCCTGAAATTTTAAGAATATAACAATCTACTTTGTCTTTGTAGACTTTGCTAAATAGGAGCTAAAAATAGGCCTTGAGCTTTGAATGGCTATGTGGTTATATAACTGTCAGGGGTGGAAATATGACTGTATGACTTCCTGTCAATAAATATTTACTACTAGGGTCTGGATTTATGGCAGCAATTACTGTCTCTATGTTGATTCTCTGCTAGTAAATTAATGACTGCCTCAGCTGCACTTTCTGTTCTATAACTATTTGGGTCCATGATTAGTTGGACAGAGTAACAACCTATAGGCTGAATCAAACTTTGACGTAGAGCTGAAAAGGACAAGGAGGGGAAATTATGCTGCCTTTGAAATATATATTTGCAGTGTATTTGCTATCATAGAACCAGGACCCTAATAATTCTTTCAGGTTTTAACTTAACTGTGATCTCTGTAGCAAAGCCTTTCTAATCAATCTCATTAAGCAGATCCCTCTGTTATTGCATTACCTTTTTCTTCATATCACTTATCACAAGTTGAAATGATATATTTATTTACTTATTTTCCTGTTTACTGTTTATCTCTCTCTCTAGAATGTAGCTCCATGGGACCATAGGTTGTGTCTGATCAGTTCATGCTTGCACCCCCAGACTTTGAAATGCCTGGGAACACAGAAAGGCTCATTCAATATATGTTAAATGAATGAAATGCTGAAGTGCCACAACAGTGAAGAAGGTTTAATGAATGGCTGGTGAATCGAATCCAAATTCATAACAAAATTTTTCATTCTTTTGTTTCATTTCATAAATGATTTCCCTTAATGTTTTTTTTTTTGGTCCAATTTAATACACACATTTTAGTGATCTTCATTCTTTGTTATGCAGGGAAGTCATCTATTAGCAGGCTTATGGTTGCCTTTGTCTGCAATCCATCCTAAACTCCTAGATATGTTTTTCTAGAATATCTTCTCCTGTCATGTGACTGCTCAAACATTCTACACTCCTCTGTTATTTAGAGAATATAATTAAATGCATTAGACTGCTCTCTCCACTCGCATTTGAATATTCTTCTCCAGCCTTACCTGTCATTTTTCCTTGGTGAAATTTCTATTTCACTCGTACTGGTCTGCTTACAAATTTTCTTCTCC
>PVKH010044615.1:0-10587 GCA_004027955.1 Chaetophractus vellerosus | reverse complement strand
GCCTTATATTCATAGGTAAACATACAAACCAATTTCATACGTAGGGCCTTCATTAGGGAAAGTCCCTATATAAGAAGGTCTTTCCTCTTTCTGAGAAGTGCCTATTAGGCATTCTATTCTGAGCCAATTTCTGCAAGTTAAGTTTTACCTCAAAAGAAAAAAAAATTAGATACTCATTTTTAAATATTTAAATTACATATTAAATTATTTAGGGGGAAGCATATTGATGCCTGCAATTTAATTTGAAATGCATTAAAAAATAACAGTCCAATGGATGCAACAAGGGGTGGATAGATGGACAAATAAATATGTGATAAAGCATAGTAAAATATTAATGTTAAAATCTCGATGGAAGTACACGGGTGTTCACTGTCAAATGCTTTCAACTTTCTGTAACATTAGAGAATTTTCATAATACTGGGGAAAATATTAACTCCCATACACAGCAAGTAAAAAAAAATATTTATATTATACATATAGTAAAAGTTATTACAATATGTAAAGAACTCATTCCAATTTATAACATCAAAATCACTATGAAATATTAACAAAATACAAGTCAGAAATAAATCCATGGAAAAATATTCATAGCCATCTCTAATCAGAGAAATTAAAATGAAAGCAAACCGGAAATACCATTTAACACCTATTTTATTAGCAAAATTAAAACACATACACATGGATACACACAATTCTGGCAAGGCCACAGTGAAAATGGTTCACTCATATACAGGTGGCAGCAATCACTATAAATAACTACAGCCTACTTAAATGGGAAGCAATCTGGCAGTACAAAAGTCATAGTGCTGGTCAAAGTCCTTTGACCTGGTGGTCCCACCCCTTAGAATATGAAATATGTCAGTCAAAAGAAGCTGAAAGATGTTCACTGCAGTATTTTCTATTTAAGGAATAAACTATGAACAACCTAAGTGGCCATCAAAAGAAGATTTGGTAAATGATGACTTATCAGTATAAAGGAACATGATAATGACATTAAAAAATTACAATGACAGAAGCTTGTGTGGAAATATGCAAAATGTTTATAACACCTGATTAAGTGGGAAGCCATAATTAATCGTGAGCGTATCAGGATAAAGGAAATGTGCATTGTCACTGTATGAAAGTAACATACTAGCATATGAGGGGCTTGTGGCTAATTTCTTTCTGTAAAATCTTCAATATTGCCGATACATCTTTCAATTAAAATACAATAATTTAAAAGCATGTCTCGGATCGTCTACTCACAGTGCTAAGTTTGCTGCAAATGATGAGTATCCGGCGTTCATACAGCATACTGGCATATAGGTGCAACATGTTGTTCACATCCACAGCCACAAAATATTCTGTCAGATTTCTCTAAGAGGAAGAAGAACGGAAGGTTTGTGGCTTATTTTGTTTGTTCTTATTACAAATTAGTACCAAATGAAATCATGAGAAACAGAAAATAATCAAAAAGTATACTCTCCTTCCCCTGTCCTATTCTTTTTCCCTGAGAGACCAAATCTCACTCATGTACAAAGTCATGAAATGTATAGTTACAAGAGACCTTAGAGATGAAACGGTCTGAGCAATTACATCTTTGTGTAGTGATTACAGTTCATAACATGAGGTCATAAGCAGCACTGCATTTGCTCTTCCTAACAGTTGTGTAAAATATGCAGGACAAGAATTCTGCAATCCTACAAATGAGGAAAGCAAGGAATTAAGAGACATTTGCCAACATCAGTCCAATAAGCGATAAAGACAGGCCTGTAGCTCAGATCTTGACCCCAGATTCTAGAACTTTCCCAATGTACTGTGCCATATGTCTAAACAAAAGTACCCAAGGACCAAAATGCTTTTAGCACAGAGCCTGTTTCTGTCCAATAGATCCCCTTGTGAAGGCCAGGCATGCTTCTCTCCTGTCACCACTGCTGGTGTCCCCCTCTTCCACAGTTTACACTCTCTAAAATGGCTCGGCTGGAATTAAAACAATTTCAAAGATATTTTCAAAGATATACAATTACCAGGTATTTCCCTCAAAAGGCAACAACAACAAAAATGAACTGTGACAAAGTAGTGATTTAACTAGATTTTTTCTCTAGCCTGGGCTTCATTCTTTTAATTAGTGCTACAGATTGACACTCTTCAGATTTCAGAAAAAAATGTAATGTATATCATTTCTACACCTCTTTTTATACCCACCTGACTTTAATAATACACATGTATATGCTAATTTCTTCAATGTTACAGCTTTTGAAAGCCATACAATACAATCCTCTGAAAATAATGGGGATTGGGGAGGGAAGGAACGCTATTTTCAGCAATTGTAGTTTATAATGATTAAAGACTTATAACCTACAAATTCAAGTAAACCAGGTGGATTTTAAATGCAAAATAGCGCAAAGTGCTTTTCAACAATATTATGGGTTGGGAAAAAGAATGGGCATTTATCTTATGATTCATGACGGTTTGACTGGAGTATCAAGTTAACTGCTGACCTTTAAAAATAAAGAGCATGTAACTTAATAGACCCATATTGCTGATTGCCTACCAAGTGCCAGGCACTGTAACAGGCATTTGCATGTGTAATCTTACGCAATCCTCACAAAAATCCAAGGAGGTATTATTTCTTCCAATATAGAGAAAAAGAAATTAAGTTTTAGAGAGGTTCAGTAACTGGTGAAGTCAGAATTTGGACTCAGCTCTGACTCCACAGTCCACAGAGGTTCCTTCACACTGCACTGTCCCTCTACAATGCACAAGGCTTTACATATATTATTTTACCTCACCTGGAAACCATGCCTTGAACTAGGTATTATCCCTATATACAGATGAGAAAATGGAGCCACAGAGAAGTAACTAATTTGACGTAAAAGTCACACAGAAAATGGTTAATGTGGAATTCAAGCTTGGGCAGGTCTGTCTGGTCTTTACCTTAAACCATTCAAAATGGTAGGTAAAAATCATATTCAGAAAAAAAATATAGCATAGAAATAAAGCAGGATCAAAGTATGCCTAAATAAAGAGAAAAAAAATTTTTTAAATTATACTTGCTCCACTTATCGAGTAATCCTATATGTCAGGCGATAGGTGCTTCATCTGTGTTATTCTAATCTATTCAATGACCCTGCAAGATAGGCATTATCATCTCCATTTTATAGACAGGGAAACTGAGGTTCAGGATGGTTAAGTAATATTCCAAAGGTCACCTAGCTAGAATGGGCAGAGCCAAGTTTCAAAACCAGGTCTTCTGAAACTAGAACTCATGCTCTAACCATTACATCAACTTGCCTTTTAACAAACTAGATAGAAAACAAAACAAAAAATGAAAGGCAGTCTGAATTAGTCAACCAGCACATCTCTTGCCGGGTGGACTGTGGAGCGCTGAGCTAATGATGTCAGGATGGGGTTTGCTCTGAAGACAGTGACATGGCAGAGCTCTTGCAAACAAAAATACAAGCCCTCAGCTGAGCATTTCAGTAAAAGCTTAACTGCTGATGAATTACATGAATTTTTCTTTCAGGAGAGGATGGAAGTAAAAAGAAAATAGAAATGAGGAGCTTAAAGAAGGCCAGAAAGCCCATTAGCACTTTTGACAGATCCAAAGATAACTCTGAAGCCACCAAAATGCGGCCTCAAGAGTCTGCCAAGAAGCTTCACGCTGGGTAGAAATATGTTACACAGCTTGCCATCCAAATAGGGAGACACAGCGTCAGAGACAAATTCTGTGCCTTATTTTGGTGGGAGGAAAAAAAAAAAAAAGCACAAGGATACTTTTGAGGATAGGGAATGGAACGTCTCTGAAATAAAATATCTTGGTTAAGGCATAGCCCCCATCTCCAGTCAGGCTCTGGGGGACTCAGGTGCTTATTTCAAAAACTCTACACAGGTATGTTAAAAATATGTAACATTTAGCCAAATTCTTTCTAAACTGTCATGTACTTTTTTTTGGTATTTCTCATCCCATCTGTGCTGATTACCAAGATATTTGTGTCTAAACAGAAGCTGTCTTTCTTATCTGCTTCCTCCCCTGCCTCTTTCCTTCTGGGATGCCACCCGCCTGAGCGGGTAGGAGTGGGTGGGAGCAGCGACAACCCTGGGGACCTCACTCAGTTGTGCGTGCACCTGTGTGGTAAGAGAAGGGCCTTGGGAGCAGCTGTAGGGAGCACTTGCAGTTCCTACCAAGCCTCGGCTCAGGAGAAGACCCCTTGGTGAGAGGCATCCTTACCCCCTCCCTCCAAGTACCCAGTAGCTTGAGCCACACCAATCCTCAGTTTCTCAGACCTGCCCTGCCTTTTCACATCCCCAGGTCTTTACTTCTGCTGTTTCCTCTGCCTAGAATGCTTTTCTCTTCCTATCCATTTACCTTTCAAGACCCAGCTCAAATGTCACCTCTTCCTGGAAGGCTTCCCTGACTCCCTATAAATCAATCTTTCCTTTGTGTTTCCACAGCAATTTGTCTTATTCTGATTCAGTTATAAGTTTTTTTTCCTGTGGGTAAAATTATGTATCCAATCATCAGTTTGATGAAAATAAATTAATGACTGGAAGAAGGCACTTCACTTCTTTTCCTTAGCTCAAGGGTGAGCTGTGTGATATAATCAGAAATGCACTACCCTGGAAGAAGGACAAGGCAGCATATGAGGAAGAAGATAGCATTTGACTTCAGTGAACTTGGGTCTGAATCCAATGAAGTGATCAATTACTTGGTAATGCTGAAGGGCCCACAGAGAAAGAAGTGACATTGAAGACTATAAAGAGGCAAGTAAAATGGCTGGGTAGGTAGCTTTTTAAGGTTATCTGTGGCTACATACTAAAAATATAAATAAATAGGTAATTTGTTCATCAGGTCACTGTGGGGGACTCTACACAAAAGTAGGTGTTCATTTCACAAGCAGTTAAATTATATTCTTAGATTCTCAGGGAGAAGACAAGGCTTCCATGGCAAGCTATATTGGGTCAAGAGCACAGCTAGGGATGGGATTCAAGCATTTGAGTGCCTGCTTCCCACATGGGAGGTCCTGGGTTCAGTCCCTGGTGCCTCCTAGAAACAAACAACAACAGCAACAAAACAATAAGCAAATAAGTGAAAAAATCAACTCAGGGGAGCCAATATGGTTCAGTGATTGAGCGCCAGCTTCCCACATACGAGGTCCTGGGTTTAATCCTCAGCCCCAGTACCTTAAAAAAAAAAAAAAAAAAAAAAGTATGGCAGTATGGCTAGGACATATTGTGAGCTTATATGTATAAAAGATACAAGTATCTGCTACTCTCTCATAGCACCTTGCTCCAGTGGAACTAAGACCTTGATCTCCCATTTCTGTCTTCTATAATCAGGAAATCAACACATACTTATTAACTCCAATGATATGCCTAGCACAGAACTGGGAGCTGGGATTACAGAGGTAAATAAGACATGATCCCCATTTTCCAGGAGCTTAGTCTGAAGGTAGGACTGGGGGCACCAGATGCAGAAACCCAGTTGCAAAGTTTTGTGGTCTAGGCTGGCTCTGGGTTGGCTGAGAAGAAAAGATTCACTCTGCTTGATGGGTATGGAAGGAGGGGCTGGGGAAGACTTGACAGAGAAGACATTTGGTCTGGGCCTCCCAATAGGGTTTCACTCCATGGATAGGGGGAGAAGGGTATTCCAAGCAGAGGCAAAGGCAAGAAGGCAAGAGGAGCCAGAGGCAGGTCAGTGGAGTGAAGGGGAAGTGCAGGGCAAGAGGCTGGTAGGACAGGAGAGCTCAGATACCATGGGGGCCTACACTTTATCCCAAGGTAAAAGGAAGTTGCTGAAGGATCATGACATGGTTCATATTTGTGTTTCAGGAAAATCTTTCTAGAGGCTCTGTGGAGGAGGGACAGGAGAGGGCAAGCAGGAGACAGAGCAATCAATTAACAAGCCATTGTCATATTCCACAAAAGAAATGATTAAAATAAACTACCTAGGCACAAGCTTTGGAGATAGATAAGAGAAATATCTGTACAGTGCAATCATAGGACTTGACAATGATACAGAGGAAGGTATAGGAAGAATATCTGATGACCCCAGACTTCCAGGTTACTGTGTACTACACTTGTCCAATTGTCCAAACAGTTTTTTAAAGGCAGAGTTCAGGGGCCGGCTGTAGCCCAGTGGGTAGGGTGCCTGTTTACCACATGGGACCGAACCCGGGGCCTCCTTGAATGGGCAGACCACCTCAAGAAGGCAAGCCTACGGGCGGGGCACACCACCACGGGCAAAGGCAAGCCCCCGCGGGCAAAGGCCAGCCCCCGTGAGCAAGGGCGAGCCCCCGCGAGCAGGCAGGCCACCAGACCGGTGAGCTGACTCGGCAGGTCGCCCCAGCAGGGGGAGACCAGCAGACACAGAGGAACGCAGAAAAAAATGCACATAGCAAGAACAAGCAGAAGGGGAGGGATGTATAATAAATTTTAAAAAATAAAATAAAATAAAGGCAGAGTTCATTTATTTAGTAAAGGATAAATCCTCCTTAAGAAACATCATTCCTGCCAAACATGGTGTCGCTGGCCACCTGGTCCGAGGCCTAGTACCCTGGAGTATAATGTCACCACAGCAAGCCTAAGAAATCACTTCTTTCTTTCCCTGCCAATTCCTTCTCTGCGTGACTCACCTGCTAGGAAAAGAAATCTTGCTTAGGGGGACTATTTCCTAGTGTCTGTGCTTAAAAGGTCCCAGTATGTTTCTTCATGCCAGTATGTTTTTAGGCTTAAGGACAGTCCTTTTCTATTTATGGATTTTAAGCACTATGTCAGTTACAAACATGGTTATAAGCCCGTGAGCATTCCCTATTAACCTAATATTTATTACGGGCCCACTCAGTAGGACTCGGTAACAGGGATACAAATCTGACCACTACCCCACTTGAAAAGGGCTCAAAACTAAGGACAATCTCTGGTCAATAGGCAAAGAATAGGCTAGAAGTTGAGTTTCACCTTGCACAAGCTTATTAGATTCTCTAGACTTCAGTTTCTCATCTCCACAAAGAAATCACAGTGAAGGTCCCTTCCAGCTCTAACCCTTCATAGTTCTAAATCCAGACAAAGAGGAAGTGAATGGCACCTGGTAATACCCTATTCCCCCAAGAGAAGCCTCATAATGGCTATTCCCTCCGGGCTGTCCCGGTAGGCTTCCCAGGTGGCCAGGGAATTCAGACTCACTGTGATCCAAGCCTGGGGTTATGAAGCAGGTGGGAGTGGGTATGGGTGTGGTGGTGAGGGGTTGGAATGGACTGGGGATGGGAGGGGATAGAGTGGGGCTTAGTGAGAAAGCGTCTTAGGTTCAGTTCCTTAGGGAAATGAGATAATCCCCAAACCAAAGAACCGACTCTAAGCTGAGTACTCCTTGGAGCCTTCGGAACAGATGCTAGTCCGCCCCACTGTCTGTCATTTTATTAGTCTTTGTAACTTTCAGCTTCATAACGGGTACAGATGAAAAAGACCTACTGTATTGTGTCTGGAGGAGGGTTCCAGTGGCAAAAGGCTTGGTTTTGTTAATGGGTTTCGTTTTCTGAAATGACTCCTGCTCAGATTATTTTACCACAATGGAAATCTTTAAAACCTTCAACTGACTTTTTTAAAAGAAAAATTTAGGTTATTTTAGTTGTATGGGATGCTTAAAAGAGAATTATAAAGTTGGATTCTACAAATAATCTGTCTGAGAAAGAATCCACGACTTCAAATAAGCAATCAAAACCAGAAAAGTATATTATAGGAAAGAAAGCAGAGTTTACCCAGAGGTCAACTTTTATCCCTGTGTGAATGGAAAAGCTATTACAACAATAAACAATTAGCTGACATCTCTTGAGAGCAACAATGGAATTCTCTATAATCTCAGTAATTGATAATAGGTCTTCTACTACCAACTCAACTTGTTTATTTTTGAAAGTCACAATGAGTTCATAAATCTTTTCTATATCATGGAGCATCTTTTGACAAAGTGGAATCTGGGCAATGTTACGCGTAACTGTCCATTCTCAATGCCTTCCTCGCATCATTAACCACTTGGTATGACACCAGCCAGATAATTAAGACAGGTTTGTTTAATATTCCAAATGAAGTTCTATATGATTATCCATTAATCAAAAATAAACTTCAAAACCTGGCCCCTAAAAAAAAAACTACTACTTATACTGCCAGTTTACAATATAATTATTACTACCTATCTGTTCATGATCTGTGGCTTTTTTAAATGCAGGTCAACTGTTTAAGATTTATAAAGATTTATGCTCATTTAATTATTGCCTGCATAAAATTCACTCCTACGTGTGTTATCCTGATAGACAGAGAAAACCCTGATGAGCAATTACATAGTGATAGTTTTTCAGTAAAAAGGAAGAAAATAGTTTTACAAAGAAATTGTGGGAACAATGAGAATTAACTTCAACAGGGATCTGAAAGTGGAAAGAATTAATTTTCTAAAGTTTGCTTTTCATTAATGTCTTGAAAATACATTGGCCCAAAAGCAAAGTGAAAATAACTATTTTCCTTCTCCTAGGAGCAGCTGCATTGCTAATTCATTCATTCAGCCATACATTCTATAAATATCTTGAACATCTACTATGTTCTTGGCACAGTGCTAATTATGGAGATGGGGTAATGAAAAAAATACTGATCCCTGTCCTTATGGAAGGAGAGATGACATTAAACAATGCCACAAATTTAATTATATAATTTGCATTTGTGATGAGTGATTTTTACAAAGGATATAGGGAGCTAGTAGAGTTACAGGTCCAGAACCCAGCACCATCTCAGTGCTGGAATCAGAACCACCTGAGTGTGAATCCTGGGTTGAGCATTTCTTGGTTGGGTAATGAGAGACAAGTTTCTTCACTTCTCTGGACATCATTTCCTCATCAGGACAGGGATGATAACAATCATACCATGAGGCTGATATGACGATTCTTATGACATAACATGCCTGGGATACAGTGGGTATTCAATAAATACTAGCTCCTTTCTCTCTTTCTCACATTAACCATTCTCTGAAGCTATCCAGAAGAACATGATTATCTGGTGGCAGAATAAAGTTCCATATCTCAAGGTCCTTTTACACTTTTCTTTGCTATTCTCATAAATTCAGTATGTTCCTTACAGGAAATAATCAATGAATATTTACAGAACATTTATGTACAGAACCTCTTATAATATAGGTACTGGAGCTCTGGACTCCATTCCCTGCCCCAGTCCCAGGATTAAGAAATTCTGGTGTCACCCAGGCTTGCTAAGAGACTTTTGTGGCCAAATAGATAAAGAATAAAAAGATAAGTATTGATCTTTACAACCAAGAATGCCAGGGAAAACTTAGAAAAGACAAGCCCCAGAGGATGATGTTCCCCAGCTCTCAGCTATAACTCAGACCTCAAGAGAGACCAGAATTCTAGGAAAATTGAGGAGGGGGGGTGGCGCGAGGAAGGACCATTTATAGCAGCATCTAGGGGGATCCAGCATTGTACTTGGAACATTACATTTAATACTTCATTTGTTCCTCACACTTTTTCTTTACTAGATAAGGATACTGAGACTCAGAGAATATAAGTAACTAGCCCAAGGGCCCAGAGTGGTGGAACCCAGGGTCTGGTTGTCTCCCAAACTCATGTTATTTCCACTATAGCAGACTCTCTGGTATTAACAACCCCATGGTTATTGCTTGTTTCAATTTGCAATGCAGCAACTTAGTCATTTTAAATTAATCCTTGAAAAATCACCAAGAGATTAAAATGCAAATTTCAACATGGCTAGAGTTAACAGAGATTCTATGTCAAAAACCACACAAATTGGTCCTAGAAAAGTTCAGATTCTCCTTAGAGGAATAGCTTCCCTGCTTCATTTAATATTTGAGATGTAAAAATTAACTTTTCTTTTTTTCCTCATGAATATAAAAAGCCAACTCTAGAGAGGTAGGGAGTATATTAGAAACAAAACGCTTTGGTTCCTTACAAACCTGGGCTGCCACACCCCACTTAGGAGCAGATCCTAGGCTGGTAACCTCAGGACTGTGAGCTCTGGACACCTCATAGGTAAAACAGGGTCCCCATCTACAGCTCATAGAGTGTTGTCAGTATTAAACCGGGATCATGTATGTAAAGAGACTGGTAGATTATTATTCCCACTTAGAAACCAGCCTTTTACTGGTTTGCAAAGGAGGGTTTAGGGGACAATGGGTTATATACAAGGAATTAGTTCATTAGTGCCAAAACCACCAGAGGGAACGTAAATTTAAAAAATGAGTGGGGAAGGGGTGGCATACAGTACAGAGAAGAATTAGAGGTGGAGTTACTTAGAGACAGTTTTTGTTTTCTTTTAAACTATTTCTAATCTTAGTAATTATGGTTTTTAAAAATTTACAAATTATCAGAACTTTCAGAAACCTTATGTTTAAGTTCTTATGGAATTCTTGGTCCTTAAAATAAAAATTAAAAATTAAAAAGATGAACCTATGCAAATATTCTCGCTGTCCTGATTTTGTGATAATCAGGGTAGGCTAAACATTTGCTATATTAGAAACCATTCTTGTGTTCCCAGACCTAGTTTTTCTCCCTAGGTCTGGTTTTTAGAATGCTGGTGATAAACTAAGCCTGGTTTATT